>VZTE01005045.1:2978893-3110571 GCA_013397775.1 Eulacestoma nigropectus | reverse complement strand
AGCGGTGCGCGCGCACCGCCGGAACGGGCGGGGCCGGCGGCGGGAGCGGGCTGGGGACGGGCCGGGGCCGGATCCGGTTAATCCTCCGAGCCGTGGGCAGAGCCGCCGCAAGGGTCCGGGTTGGGGTCTGGAACGGGCCCGACCCCCAGAACGGGGTGCAGGCGGTGTTGGTGCCGCGGGCAGGGAAGGTCGGTGTGGAGGGCGCAGGGCTGGAGAGAGTGTGTCCAGTTCTGGGATCGCCGGTACAACAGAGACATGGAGCTGCTGGAGCGGGTCTAGAGATGGGCAACAAAGATGATTGAGGGACTGGAGCATCTCTGTTGCGATGATAACGCTGAGAGCTGGGCCTGTTCAGCCTCGAGAAGAGACAACTGAGAGGGGACCTCGCTAATGTGCATGAATATCTAAAGGGAGGTGCCTAGAGGATGGAGCCAGGCTCTCCTCGGTGGTGCCGAGCAGCAGGACAAGAGGCACCGGCCAGAAACTGATGCACGGGAAGTTCCACCTGAGCATAAGGAAAAACTTCTTTTCTGTGCAGGTTACTGTGCACTGGAACAGATTGGCCAGAGAGGGTGAGGATTCCCCCTGATGGGAGATATCCAAGAACCATCTGGATGCAATCCTGAGTCATGTGTGCTAGGACAGCCCTGCTTGAGCACTGTGGTCCCTCACAACCAGACCCATTCTGTGACTGTGATTCTGTGAGAGCTGAGGTGGGCTTTTGCACTCCCAGGGATCTGCCCAAAAGCTGTGATTGCACAAGGCAGGGAGGCAGAAAAATGAAAAAGGCTCTTGTGGTTGAAACAGGCTTGGTTTATAGGAAAGGGTGAAGTAGGAGCTAAAATTATCAACAAAAGAACTTCATTGGGAGGAGAGGAGATGAGTAATCAACCAGCAATGATTTTTAGGCTTGATGAGAGATAAGTACCACTGAAGGATGTGCGTGATGGCAACAGCCAGGAGCCTTCAGCATGATAAACCCCAAGTTGTAAACATTAAAACCGGTAGACGTGGAGACCTGAATCTCAACTGCTTCTACAAAAACTCTTGGTATTAGGGTGTGGTTAAGGAAACCAAAGCAGTGCTTAAACATATAAGGGAGAGAATGCCAGAAAGAAACATCTCTTCCTTGGACCGCTCCTAGCTCCCACCTCTAGAAACCCAATGCACCTCTGCTGCTTACACATGCAGCTGTGAAGAGCTTCTGCCACAGCTTATACCACCATCTGGTTGTTGGCATGTGCACTTCTGGACATGTTTTTGCCATAGAGGTGATATCCTAAACAAGAAGGATATTTTCCTTGCTGTTCCCCAAACGTGATTTTCAGTTCCAAACAGTAGAAAAATGAAATAGAAATGGACGCAAAAATAATCCAGGGTTTGAACGTCGGCCTTAACGTGAAAGGCTTAGAAATTTCTGTCTGTAAAGTTTCTCATGCAGAAGAAGAGTGAAAGTTGATTTTATTGTCCAGTGTAGGGTCCTAGATGTGAACAGGAGGTTTGGGGGAGCAAAGATTACATTTCACAGAGAAGCTCCAACGGGTGTTATGCTGGATCTTGAATTAAGATGGAGTTTACAATTACTAAAGCAATTTAAGTGTTAAAATTGACCAGCAAAAGTGATGAATCTTTTGTTGCTTGGACTTGCTGGTAGGAGCTTTCTAGAAAAGCTTTGATCCAGTTCTAGGGTGAGATCCTGCAGACCATCTGTTGAAGTGAGAGCAGATCCCAGCTGCCTGCCTATGAATCTAAGTGTGGGCTATCTCCAGTTGAACGTTTTGTTCTTAATACCAATGGTGACCTATGTAGAGTTACATTTACTCGTGCCAGCCAAATGGAAGTGGAATGCTCTACGGTCTGAAGCTGTACTGAATACATCCTTCCCTCTAGAGAAACCCTTAGCTGATCAATGCTCAGGTAGTCACAGACCATGCATTTCCAGGAAAGGCACTAGAGGGTGCTGTGCTGAAAGAGAAGAAAATGGGATTTGTATCTGCAGGAAAAATCATCCCGAGCTCTGCAAGGTGAACCACTACCTCCCTCTTTTTTTCCTCCGAGACCATGTAGGCCTCTTCCTGCAGTGACAGCCATGTGCCTTTTTACTAAAGGAGGAGATCAATAGATGCTGGTTTCCCTGAATCTTACACAAACTGACATAAGGAATGTGGAGAGAAAGAGTGCAACCTGCTGTATAAACATGAACTAGGATTACCTTGACGACATTAAAACTGTAAAGCTTGGTTGAACATTATTAAATGCATCTTTTTTCTTAGTAAAGACAGGCCCTGGGGAAACCTTGGGTGGAGGCATGGGGACACTGGAAGTGCTTGCCCTGGCGGTGTCTCTGTGGCCTGTGACAGGGCCATCTGAGCAGGGCTCCTTCCCATCCTGAGCGGGTTGGATACAGGCTACCTTGGATCCAAAAGCTGGGGCTATCATCAGCACCACAGTGCACGTAGGCCAACAGGCCTGGCAGGACTTACGGATGCTGGAAGATGGCTCAGAGCAAGTCCAGAGCTGTTTAGAAAAGGCTTTTAATGCTGTGAAATCTCCCGTGGGCCACTTCTGAGGAGCCCAAGTGGTAAGTGAACCCTGAGACAGTACAAGCAGGTGCTGTGATACAGCAAAAGGTGTGGGGAAGGACACCAAACCCCTCTGCAAGGCATGCTTTAGGCATCTGTGTGGTACCTGTGATAGAACAAAGATTCACTTTAAATAACCAGAGACTAGGGAATTCAAATGCTGCATTTACATTTCTTGTTTCTTTAAAGGTCAAGATGAGTTACCCTCATTCAATATATTGGCAGGTGCATTTATTCATGTGTATTTTATTTTCTGTGGGAAACGTAATGTTCTTGGGAAGCTGTCTGTCTGCTATAGAATGGTTTGGGTTGGAAGGGACCATGGGCAGGGATGCCATTCTCTAGATCAGGTTGCCCAGGGCCCCATCCAACCTGGCCTTGAACATTTATGGGGATGAGGCATCCACAGCTCCAGTGTACTTTCTGTGCATCTTCAGTAAAGAAAACGTAGCAATCCAGGAGATGTTTAAAGTACCAACACCCCCCGTTTTTGTGTTACCTCTCCCATTTCAGCAGTTTTCAAATGTTTTACATTCTGGGTCACATTTGGGGGAAGGAACAAGAACAAAACTCTATTTGCATTTTTTATGTTTGTAACTAGTACATAAAACAAATCCCAGTAGAGTTCACCAGATCGGATGGAAGCTCAGCACCTGCTGCCCCCTCTTCTCGGTGCACAATTCCCAACTTGCTTCTGGCTACAGCTAGGAAAATCCCACCTGTGGAAGAGGCCGTATCCTTTTATTACCAGGCTGTTTTGCTACAGTTAGTTACTCTCTCCATTTTCTCGCCTGTTGCCTTCAGCAGGAATAGGGAGGCTTGAAGAGAGAATCAGATTTTTCACGTTCTGTCAATGTCAGTGAACCTAATACAGTCGTAAAAAAAAATGAAAAGGTGGAGGCAAATCAACAAAAACATGGTCATGTAAGAATCTGGACTTCTTAATTTCTCAAGCAGCTTGTAAAATTACAGTTTCACCAGTATAAAGGCAGCCAGGGTGATTTATGCTGGCTCTTCACAGCTTACACGTTTCACATCCCTTGAAGACTTTCAGTTGAGATTGTAAGCATTACTTCTCCTAACAGTAGAAACCTTTGGCTGCTTTTTTTATTCAAAGTATAGCTATTCCTGTAGATAGGCACCTTGCTTACAGTAAACAAGTGCCAACAACAGTGTACCAGAACACGCAAACTATAATTTGCACGTCTAGACTTTATTATTACAGCATTTTAGTGGCAATTTATCCCAGACACACAAGTCAATGTAATTTTACACTTCATTATGTCTGCTGCTGCTTTCCCAAGCAAAATCAGCATTTAAAAAGAACTGCAGAACTTCAGCATTACTAGAAAACTCTGGAAATGACAGTAGGTGCCAACCTGTAGAGCAAAAGCCATTTTTCCACAAGGCCTCCCTCTTCCCACTAGTCATTAGCTATTCGTAACAGGGTTTATGCTATCTTTCAGATTCATGAAATACAAAATTACAAGATACTACTTTTTATTAATAAATTACTCAAGCAAAAGCTTTTGAGCCTGCAGAGGTAGCCAGTTACACATAAAGGAAAGAAGAAAAGCAATCCACAACCTAATCTGGGTCTGGAGACACCAAGGCCTTTCCAACTGCTCCAAATTTCCTATTATATTGTGTGTATTTAAGTAAGATATGTTTAATCATCTTACTATCTTTTTCCCCTGCCAGTATGTGACAGGAGATTAAAGCAGGTCATAATTATCCCCTTTATTGCTTGACAAGCTCACAGTCAATGTGACTGGTGATCTGGAAGGTTGTCTTTAGTGTGCTCCAGCCACAGCTTTGATATTGCTGATATTTCTGATACAGCAAGCTCAACATAGAGGAACTTCCTGAAATTACATGAATGACTTCTATTTATCTGTACTTCCCAGCTCTGTGACCTTCAAAGGACATACAATCATTGACATGTAATTTTTCCTTACTGCTCTATTGTTCTGCAGGCCTTGGTGGATTACCCAGGGAGATTTATGGACAGCTAGCTGCATGGGATGTACAGGCTGTTCCAAAAAAACCCAAACAAGCCTAACACCCCAAAACCCCCCACCAACAAAAACTACCTTGTCTTTTGAACAGTGTTCCCTCCTGCGAATAAGTGGGATTTCTGAAACTCCAAACCTACATCATGAAGGATGAAGCAATCACAGGGCCAGCTCAGGGTGGTGGTTGAATAATAAATATAAATTAGGCTACTACAGCAGCCCATGAGAATAAGGAAATGAAAACATTATTTAACATGGTGTTTACTTATTCATTAGTAAAAAAAAATTAAAAATAAAAAAATAAAAATTCAGAGTGCCCTGGGCGTTACGCTGCAAATGCACCTTGTACTTGGAAACTGTTGCACTGTCTGAATGCTTAGAAAGATGTATAAGCTACAGTTGGGAGAAAACACCATGGCAGTCGTTTTCAAATGGGTCTTTCCATAAATTACTTTATTTCTCATTAAATGAGCACAGAGTCATTACCATATTAATAACAGATATGTTTATTATTACATATCCATCAGTGCGGCTTTCAATACCACTTGAAACATGCAAATCGTCCTAAGGACGAATCAGTTTTCCAGTGCTTCTTATTTAATACACAACTGCAAAGCCATTATAAATTACTGAGGAGGTATTTGGTTAAGAAATAAAATAAAATAAAACCATACTGCCCATACCATGAATGTATTCCTGCTACAAAGCAAGAGTCTGACAGCATTTACTGAAATTCCTGAATAACCCAGAGCTTTTGCATCATATTTTTTTTTGTATTGCCTACACATCTCTTGGCTTATGAACAAGAATCAGTCTTTCTTTGTAAGAGGAATTCTCATTCAAAGATTGTATTTAATTTAGAAAATGCATCTAGCATCTACAATACTTCAACCAATTAAAATTCAGTAGAAACTACTGATATGCAATAGTTTTGAGAGGTTTCTTTTCTTTAGTTTTAGGTTTCTACATTTATCGACATGGCAATAATACAATTAACTCAAATTAAGGCACTAAAAGAACAATGTAAAACCAAGTAAAAGTGTTCTAAGAATAATTTACAGTTCAAACAGTGCATATATTTCTTAAATGTTTGTTAACTTAATGTACGTTATCACTTAAAATTGCAAGGCAATACATTATACAGTAATAGAAATGATGTATCCCAAAATATGCTTCCAAACTTGGTGGTTCTTTTTACTGTTAGTTTCTAATGCCTCTAACAATAAAATAATTCAGTATGGCTTGGCAAAAATGCATAGATTAAAGGCAATTACTTGTTTTCCCCCCTTTACAAACCTGCTGCATCAGTATTTTGTAAAGCATAATGCAAAATATTTAACACTTTGATCCATTCCATAGTGGGTGGTTAGCATTAAGGCTGTAAAGAACTCTGCAGTGAAGGCACTGAAGTTCAAGTGATAAGGCTTCATTTTAAGCTAGTTCTGCAGTCTTCAAGAGCACAACTTAAGAGTCTTGAAAGCTATTGCAGTCCTTCTCATTGAGAAACCTTCTTCTTCTACTCCGTTTCATAAATATCCCCTTCACAGGGTTAACAGTCCTTTTCTTTCACTGGTACGAAGAAAGTTGGCTGCATTTCATCGTGACTGACAGGCTTTTTTAAAAAATCCAAAAAGGCAGCACCTTTTTTATACACCTAGCTAAGCTTTATTTGCTTTAACTTGCATTACATAGTAATAATTAATCTAATCTACCTTGAGGCAAACCCGCAATTAAACACCCTCAGCGTGCTTTTGTGCCAAAGCAAGGAGGAGACAGTAATAGCAATCTTAACCCTGAAGCCTGTGATAGTTATGTTGAAAGGAACAACAGCCTGTCTGCACTGCTCTGTGTGGTTAAAAAAAGCCCTGTTTCTCTGACTGCATCCCATGAGGTTCCATTAAGCACTGTACATGTGGTTAGCTGGAACAAAGAAGAAAACAGACAATTAATAACAAATACAAAAATTAGCTTCATAACACTAGTGCATGTTTGCCAAGAGCTCCAGTGAAGAAAATAGTTTAACAGACTTTTTTTTTCAACTGACAAGGTACAATACTAACATTATACATACATCATTTTCCACAAACTGTTCTCAGTTTCAAACAACATTAAGTAAACACAGAGATCAGACAGATGATAATATTACTGCAGCTTTACAAGTAAGCAATTAAGAGTCAACAATCATGGGTGTATTCATGGCAAATGCAAAGTGACCTTCTTTCACTTGCAGGACAAGAAAAGGCTCTCTAAGCTAAGAGCACGCACATGCAGTTGCAGAGCTCATCTGATGCACAGGAATTTTGGCTGGTTGGTCGTTTTCCTCTTTAAACATGCATTAACTTGACCAAGTGCCCAAGTCCAACTATATTAAAACAAAACCCCTCAGCTGTGCTAACACAACATGAATAAATCAGCACACTGTAAGCTATGAAGTGTAGGTTCCAATCTCGAAGCAGTACTGCAAATGCCAGCGAGTTCATCATGAAGTTCTCATTCATATTCATTAGTGATAAGTTATTAAAATGAGGAATAGAACTTAAGATGAACTTTTATATGTGAAGCTCCTTTCAATGGGTCTGAGACACCTCTCCATGAAGTCAAGGAAGCACTGCCTACCAACTGCAAAGAAAGGTGGGTCAGACCCTGAATGAAATGTACTGAAATGTCTTCAAGCATGTGTTCAAGCCTGTATCCATTCAACAAAACAGTTAATGCCTGCTTACATGGTAGGACTCCATCACCGAGAGCAAGTTCTGCTATACTGTCTGACAAGAGAACAATTTTCAGATACTTAGTAAAAGCTAGACACGTACATCCCATAAAAATCATTGCTGCTTCTCTTATTCCCAAACCTAGATAAAGAGGTGAGGGAAGAGGAGAACTGCAGGATGCAGCATCTTGAGTTCACAGAGGCTAATCTAACAATTGACTGCCTCCTGAGAGGAAAAGAGCCTGCTGCTCCTCCACTTTATCACCTTCCTGACTCCAGGAGACCATCCGCCCACTTACCTGTCCTCAGCTTTGGCAATCACTGCGCTTCTTAAGAGCGCTGATCCACTCACTAGCTTGGCACAGTAAGTCTACATTTTTTTGACAGTCAGGAAACTGAATTGTGGACCTTCATGGAAGGGTCCAAAATGGATCATTTCCAGCACTTACCTAGGATCCAAGGACAGAAGAGAAGGGAAAGAAGACTGAGAGGAAAAATCCTCCCCTTTAAGTAGCAACAGGCTGTCAGATTAGCTCAGCTACTGTGCTGAGCTACCAGTTAAGTGTTCAGTACATAAGATACACTGTCAATTTATTTAATAAGCTATATTTAAACACTGGTACAATAGAAGTGAATTTTCCTAAAATAAATCTATTGCCTCTGCTTTTTAAACACACAGGACAATATTCAGTGGTATCAGGGCACAGGCTGGGCATAGTCCATCACAGCAGTACTTGTCTAGTTCATAGTTACGATTTACAAAAAATTTGTCTGAGAAAGCCCCAGAAATGTCCACAGTATAATTGCCAGAATGAAAAATTCCAAGCAGGCCTTTTTCTAATGCTTCTTTGCTCAGTGTAACTCTCAATCTTTTCATTGTTTGCTCACAGTGCACTGCCGGTGCCATGCAGGCCCCACTATACGCCAGTCAACCCAGTGGCAGCTGTCTGATGGGGACAGAGTGTGTCAAAGACCACTCAAGATGCTCCTCGAGCATCAGGGAGATGCAGGGGCCCCCATCTGCCTCCTGCACATGTCTCCAGGCAGTGTGATAGGTGGGAGCACACACACCCCCAGCACTCCTGCTGCTCAGGTGCTGGGTCTCTCTAAATGGCTTATGCTCAATAGAACTCTTTCCCACCATCAGTGCCTACAATATGCAGCATTAGAACAGAGTTTCCTGTAATTAACTGTATGTTCTAAGAAGCTCTGTCAGTATTTGACAGCATCAAAAAGCAAGACATCAGTTATGTCATCAAGTTCACTAATTGTTTTTGGGGTCAGTCTAGAAGAGTAATGTAAAAGTTAATTGTTTGATCCATGTCCCAGTTTGTCAGATAAATTCAAGAAGCCAAAGAGATAGATACCATGCAGGTATTAACTTTTGAATTGACAGAAAACCTAAGAGCTTTATTTCTTCCCAAGAACTTGGAAGATCTCCTTGGGTGATGGAGAAAGGTGTGAGCAGAGGTTGTACACCAGGGCAGATGGAAAACACATATCTGGAACAGCTGATCTGACCTGACATTCACTCATGCCAAGACCATCACTGTCACCCTTTCTCCTTTCATTCTTGAGGCTCTCCCCCAAACCACTGCAACTTCTGAATCCAACAGAAATCCACAAGCTTTTCTTCTGTGGGGTTAGGGTTGGACTCTTTTTGTTGTCATGCTTTGGGTTTTTTTTGTTTCCTTTAGTCAAAACATTCCTGGATTAATTTTCTGCTGAAAAATAGATCAATTCACTCTGGTAATCTGTGAAGCATGAACTGACACAAGATAAAACTCAGGAATGTGCAGCTGTCCTCCTTCTGCTGCTGGTGAGCTATTAGACTCATATCTTTAGGATCTTAAAAACAGAGCTTTAACAATGGTGTTTCTCATTTTTTAAAAAAGTTCCATTCCCTACTTGTGTATTCCTGTGATTCTGTAACACTCTCACAAGACAATGCCAATAGGATTAATAACATAAATAGTCTGGATAACTGATGTTCCCAAACATACCCATTCCTTTGTTACTGTAAACTTTCAAATATGCAAATCTATTCCTTCTACAGCAGACTAGCTGCACACTTGTCCTTGCTAAAGGCAACTCCAAACCAGCATTTCTATTAAGACAGAGTGAAAAAGAATCAATCAATTGATTTTAGAAAATGGATTTTTCTCTCATAAGAGTATGGATGAAAGCTGGTTATTACAGCTACCAGAAGACCTCACAAGGGTAAGTGGAAAGGAAAGCATACTCAGAATGCAATTCAAAGTCTTTTGGAAGAGAAAGTCTACAACTCTAAACATCTAAATGTGAAATAAAGAAGTAGGCACTATGCTTACCAAGGCAAGGATCAGCAGGGAGGAGGAAAGAATCTACACTCAAGAACAGAGGATTATTTTTAAAATGTTCAATCAGTAGCTTCTAAGTATTGTTTTAGATTATCCAATTAACACATCTTAAAGATGCAAGTAAATGACATATTAAAACAATTCTTTCCAACCCCAATGGCTGGTTGGTTGGTTTGGGAGATATTAGTTGTTCTGTTTATTTTGGGGGTTTTTTACTGTCCAAGAACACTCCCTCTTCAAAAGATTCTTCATTTAACACCTCTTTTGGTAAGCAACATTGACTAATATTATGCAGTGTCACATTTTTAAAACTCTTTTACAACTGTATTAATGGTTTTTGCATCATCAGTTCTGGAGGTTTTTCTACCCAATCCTTTTAAGTACCAGCATGATATGCTTTTTCTTTCAGTCTTAAGTGGTCCAAGACTCACTGAAAATCTTACTAATCAGTCATGGAGCTCTTTAACCAGTTCTGGTATCCTTGTCTGCCTTTAGTAACTAGTTTTTAAAATCCCGATCATAATTGAAATAAATGTATCATACAATACATATTACACTTTGTATTTTTTTCAGCCATAAAACAGGAGCATTTCTTCAACAGTCCTACTGTAAATAAAGATGATGCTAAACAACAGCTATTAATTAGGCATATTTTAAATTTAGCAGGTGTAATTTATTTCTAAAAGCCTTAAAGAATCTGGCTAAAGCCTATGGAGGGGGTCTAACATTTTTCAGTCAATCTGTGAATATCTCTTTGGACTGAAGAAAAAATTAAGTTTGGAAACACCATGAAGCTTTATAAAACCTTCTGGAAGTTGGGAGAAATGGACATTTTTCAGACAAGACAAATAGTTTGACACGATTCTGTTGTACAAGTACACACCATGTAAGTACATAACCAACATGGCTAAACCCCCCCCTGAAAGTAACAATCACCAATTTGTCTTTATTTGGTACAATGCTGAAGATGCTACTATTTAGTAAGCAATTCCTGATTTTACAGTTTTTTTAATTCAGGTTTATCACTCTGTGCTTTTCCACTGCACTCACCCTTGTTTTCCACAGACTTTTACAGTGAAGACTCTAAGGAAAAACTGCCCTCTTCCCAGGAAATCTCCCCACAAATCAGAAGTGTTTCTATATTTCAGAACTTCAGCTTGATTAAATGCTGGTGTTGAAAAATGTAAAATTACACCATGATTCTGTTGTGTTCCTACCATTTGAACTGTAACTGGTAAATTTAGACTTTGTTCAGTGTTTGTGACTATGGCTTCTCTCCCAAGGACTCTGGCACAGCTACAAGTTCTTAACTGCTGGTCACAGCTTTCTCTTTATGTCCTTCTCCTCATGCTGTTGCATTATCTCTAACACCAAACTGCCCAAAACATCACTGATTTTTATACTGACAGCTTTGTATTTGAGGCCTAAAGTGATTTTCCTGGATGAGATTATCTTAAGGGCCTTCACTGAATATACTGCTATCTCAAAACTATGATCCCTGGGAGCGTTCAAGGCCAGGCTGGATGGGGCCCTGCGCAACCCAATCCACCCTGGCGGAGTGGGTTGGAACTAGATGATCTTTGAGGTCCCTTCCAACCCAACCCATTCGATGATCACTTATGTTTTAGGATGGAAGCCTTGGGGATAAGAGAATCAACACCCTTTGTGTCTTTCATATTTTTTTCTCTATTGTTCCCTTCAAGGAAGATGTTTCATGATACACCCACTATCTTTTTACATGCAAAAGTTTGCTTTTATTGTATTTCATGCCAGGAATCTTTGGTAGCCCTGCCAACCTAGGAAGACTCTTTCCTTATTGAGACACTAGTTTCCACTCCATACTGTTGATTCAATTGGTTATTTGGGGAGAAAACACCACACATACTGTATCAGGAAGCTAATGCAGGTTAAAATCAGATTACAGTAACCTAAGCATTAAAAAAGTGTATTTTACATCATGTCTTGGTTAATGCAAAGGGTCACAAATAGCTTACAAAAACAACAGCTATTAATTAGGAATAGAAGACAACAGGGAATAAGTAAGCAGGGAGGAAGAATGGAATTAATACTTAAGTGGTCTCACAAAAAAAGAAAGCTCAACAACAGACAGAATCTGTAAATTTCTCATTTCAGCCCCATTTGCAGAAGACTTCTAGATTATGCAAGCTCTGAGTCAATCCACGCATGAGATTGGATGGATGATGTGGATCATCCTTGCTCCCAAATGCCATTACTGACATATCTACTGAGCCTTGCCTTTAAAAAGGAAGAAAAAAAAACCAACCAGCTCCCTCCCAAGCCTTGGCAGGCCAGGTACCTCCATGGTACCTTTCCAAATGTGAAGAACCGATAAATTTACCATAATAACAGGAGAATTTTGCTCCTTCCTTTGGGATTTGAGCAAAGATTTAGATCAGCAGTTCAACAGCCATAACTATGGAATTATTTCACAATTTCACATGAAATAGGATTTATTAACTGAGATTTTTTTTTTCAGTCAAGAAGATCTCTAGTTTTTATAGCTTATTTCTCACCTGGTTTTTCCAGAAGTATTTTTAACAACTTTTCGGAATGACTGGTTTGCTGAGGATCTTGTAGACAAAGTTCTAGGAGAAGCACGAACAAAAGTAGACGGTGGTGTCTTAGGGATCTTCTTTACTAAATGAGTCACCCACTTCTTCTGTTCATCTTGACAGGATGCCAGTAAGAGCATATCTCTTGCTGAAGTTACATCGTAACTCACTACAAGGAAAAGGAGAAAGATGATTCAGTGAAAACCAGGGCTCATTATCAAAGTAAGAGTTATGACACACCAACCGTGCCACTGGAAGGAACAATGGCACCTTGATACACTCTTGCATTGGATTTGTTTATATATTTTTGGAAGACAACAAACAGCAATGGAGATTATGAATATAATATTTTTCACAATTTGTCATTCTGCATTAAGATTCTTGAGTCTGACCTGAATATTCGAGAAATGAGAAACTTACACTAATTACAATTTTAATAAGCTGGAAGGTTGTGTGGGTGCCAAGTTCCAGAGTACCTACCCTGAACGCACCACTTCATGGAAGCAGAGAGAAGAAACCTTTACTCCAATTTGTGAGGTGGCTGAAGAAGCACTCTGCAAGGTCTTAGCAGAACTTGCTGATGCAGCCACTGCAATCCCATGCAGTCCCTAGCATGGGTCAGGTGTAAGTGCAGAGGGAATAGTCTGGGCACCAAGGAGCTGCCCAGTACTTGGGCTCAAACCTCTAGGGAACAACGTTATGCTCTCAGGGCCCTCAGCAGAGCCTCATCAGTTACAGCTCCAAAGGCCTCCCCACAAAGGTTTGCCACAGCTGCCTGTTCATAAGCAGTGTAACAGCCTAGTGCTTTAATGGCAACTTTCACATCTAAAATCAAAAATAAAGTTTTGGTTTACTGAAAACTTTTTTTTTGGTGCTTTTATTCACCTCCAGTAGCTAAGCAGGTGTGGCTTAACCACGCAGAGAATACAGAACACAAAAAAACCATGAGTATACCTTTGCATGGTGCAATTAATTCCTCCTTTTTATCCAAGTGGTCTCTGTGGCACTTCACATGGCATCTTCGACATTCTAGGGCAGCAGGGGGTTTAAAGACATGCCAGAGAGGTTTGGCACAGGCCTCACAGTTGGCTGGAAAGTGGTATAATGTGGGAATAAATTCATGGCCTTTGTGATTTAGAAAATTTGTCTTCTCTGCTGGCTGTACTGGTTCTACCTCCAAATCCTTCCTGCATTCCCCCTCATTAGCATAGAGAATCTGAAAAAGAATACTGCTGTGTTATTGTTGAAGCACTAAGTAGTTTCATACCTTTTTCAAAGAAGCCACCACTTTCTCAAGAGTTAAACAGACAGAAGAATATATTTCTTTTTACCTGGAATATTTTAGGAATTTCTTCAGTTTCAGCTCTATATACATCTCCTTGCGTTACAGGCCGGACATGAAACAGCTTACTAGATTAGAAGAAACATGAATCAGAAAATGCTAAAAGGCTATGTATGTTTCAGAACATTTATCAAACTCCTTTGAAGTTTTTAGAAATTATGCAAGCAACATGACCTACTTCAAGGCTGCCATATGATTTTAGGAACTAATTCATAAACCATATAGATTTTGTTTACCCAGGTAAGACCAAAGTATTTCACAGCATGGAAAGAGGGTTATCTTAAAATGGACTCAAGATCCATCATGGTAAATTTACTTAAGATAAAGGCTTTCAAATACTTCCTCAAAACACTAGGAAGTCTAATATTACTGCTAGAAAAGCTTAGTGAAAACCTGGATGGAAGTAGCCATATTAAGTAGAATACTATCCAGTAGTTTTTTTACTAAATCATGTTATGAGTTGATAAACGATCTATGCCAAAACATCACAAAAGGAAATCTAGGACATCAGCTGTCAAAAATACTATTAAAATTGGAACAAACATCATCTTATACTGGGTCAAGACTCTAAGTCCATCTCTCCCAACATCCTGTTTTCAACAGTAGCTGTAGCAGACATTTATGAAAAGAGAGAAAGAAACCGTTCAAAGAGAAAATAACTTTTCCTGGTTATGAGCACTTGGCAGCTTAAGCACTTCTTGAGTTAGGAGATTCCTTCCAGACCACTGTATTTGTTAGTCACTGACACAACTATTCATGAATTCTAAAACCTTTTTTCAGTTACTGCTCTATAAGATCATATAATGTCAATCAGCTGTTCAAACATCACAGTCATGTACCAGAGATGGGCTTCAGTGATATTCGACAGTTTTCCTCATTTATAACCAATGTAAAGGAATCACAGTTAATATAGTTTATCACTTCAAACAGAAAACAGCTGGAAAAGTTAGAAATGCTTTGGACTAGAACAGCAATGATCCTTTCTCTTTTTCTCTAACTTTTAGCAATCATAAGACAAAAGAAAAGCACTGTCAAAAGTTCTGTTAATGGTATGCTGAAATACAGATAGACATTTTCCAACTAGTATGGGAAATTAAAAATTATTTATGGAATTTTTATTTCAAGCTTCTGGATTTGCTATCTGCTATTTCACACACAACACACTTTTGTCAATTTGTATCCAAAACTAACAATAGCTTTACTTACTCTATATCTAGTACCATAGATGGATTAGACTGGTCCTTGTCCTTTTCATCATTGTAGAACAGTATCTTTTTACTGCTCACCACAACATACTGTGGAAAGAAAGGGTAAGAGAGTTGAAATTGCATTTTAAAAAGCAATTATTTATCCTAATGTACTCCCACATGTACACAAAAGCCTGAGTAAATGAAAGGTTTCAAATTAACATCAGGAGGTATTTAAATCATCCTGCAGGCAGCTATACTACTGACAGCTGTGCAATGCTACAGTTGCAGTGACTGTGTATTGTCACTGGATCTAAAATGCTTGTGATGACTGCATATCCCTCTGTACACAAACTCACAAATTTCAGTTGCTACTGGCAGGTTACTATGAAACTTACTGTATCACTGAGAGTGACACAGTGCAAAAGCTATCACTTATTGATAACGTTGTAAACAACTTCTCTAGTTCTACAGGCCTGCAGGAATCCCTGGTACTTCCCACTAAACTGCTGGTAGGCTAAAACAGAGTCCTATGGCTCCTGCTATTTCCTACACTTTCAATTTAATGGACTGGTAAAATGAAGAGTTAAAATGAATCAGCAGAAACAGAGTTCTGGTACCTAGGAACACACTGAGATAGCTAAGATCAAACACCTTGAACCTAAGCACTTCCCAGTAAGTTCAAGACTGGAATTCACTGCCTGCTGCTCTTCACTGGGAGTTGCTAGTCCAACATATTTGCTGGAACTGTCCACAAGCATAAGCTCAGTGACAGATGTGGCTGCTCCCTCCCCTGAAGTTTCAAATGCTTTAGAAGGAACTGAAAGACAGCTCTGTCTATACTGATCTCCAGATTCACATGTAATATAACCAAGAAGCAGGGGAAAGGACAGAAAAGCAGGACACTGAAAGCACCAATATTCATCTTGAATTCCAAGCACTGGCAGGTAACTGAATGGGTTTCTGCACAATGCAGATTCTGATAATTTCAGTAAGTGTTTACTCCTAGAAGGGGAGGTTTCAACCTCATTCTACACAGGACTTGAAGCTGGCCTCAAAACCTGAGTATGAAAGTCATCTTAAGTTTATACAACAGCATTTTTAAAATGTGCCGCACAAGGTGTGAACTACAGCTGTAAATCTCAATTACTGAAATGCATCTAAAAAAAGCCACAAAAGGGCGTTTTGTCACAATTCCTTACTAGAAAGCCTGATCAACTTGAGTAAGTCCTAAGCTGTAATAGAGTGAGCCTCCTGTGATTCTTCCGATTGAAGAAAAAGACTGTTCTTCAATTCCTATATCTACTCCAATAGAAAGCTAATGCCTTTTTCATCTTTGAAGTGTGCACCTCTGCCTTTCAGAGATAGGAGCAAGACCTTAAGATGACAACTATCACAAATGCAAATTCTGACTGCAAAGGAATTCAATTATCACACTATATATAAGCCTTGGTGAAAGAACAACTTAACCTCGCCAAAAAAAGTTACGTACAACAGCCTCAATATCCTGTTGTGAACATATAAAAATAATCTTCTGACAGTTGTTCTGTTCTACAGTGGTTTTTGAAGGATATTTTATCATCTTCACTTGGGATGAAATGAAGCTCCAGATAAAAATACGGCTAACCCATTTCAGCGTCAGCTTTAGGTATAACTGACGTGTTTATTCTCAAATAAGTTTTCCACACTCACCCCTTTCTAACTTAAGCTAAATAACTCAGAGGGCATGGGGCAAAAGCATCAGTGCTACTGACATTTGAGTCAGAAATGCAGCAGCTCAAGTTGTAACAACTCAGGCACCAATCCAATTGCACTGCTAATGTAATTTTGCTTTTCCTTTAAGTCAATCTGGGCATGCCTGTATTTGAGGCTGTATACCTCCCACCATCTCAAAACTGAAAGTGCAGGAGAATTTGGAAGAGAAGCACATTAGGAAACTGACTACCTGCCAGCCTGTTTCAGCTGCAATACAGTTCAGCCAACAGAACACATTTGAGTGAACATGGTCCCTCATTACTGTGTCTCACTGACAGGAACCTCAGCTAGTTAAGGAACCTTATCAGCACAATTTATTTCATGACTGAGCAATTCATCTGCAGCTCAAATTCCTCCCAAGTGTGAGCATATTCAAACTGGTAAAGTGTGAATGGATTAACTGCCTAAAATATCTTGAGGTAAGTAAATATGCCTATACTGGGCATGCGTAAAGAAATTCTGATAGTCTTTTACTGCATTTATCAAGAGTTTAAAATTTCAGTTGTCAGAGAATGCAAAAATAATCTCCATTTTTAGAAGACAACCATAAAAGGCTGCTGGAAGTATTCTGACAGGAAAATGACACAGTATTTTCTATAATCCAGAACAGAACAAAGCTACATGATTTGTGCCCAGGTATGGTCAATTCTATAACAAGAGGAGTCAAGCAGCCTTAGCTATCAAATAGATCTACAGGAAGCATCTGCCATTTGGTTTTGTTCCTGGTGGTGAACACCTTTTGTGTGGGTAAAATGCCCGCTCTTTCTGTATACTTTTGCTATTAATATTGCTGGTTTTATCGTGCTTGTCTTAGTCTTGCTCTGTGCTTTCAATAAATTGTTAACTCAACCCATAGATTCTGCTTTTGCTCTTCCCTTACCCAAGGCGGGGGGGGATGTGACTGGCCATTAGTTGAAATAGGGCAGAACTTAACACTCACTCCCAGCAAGCCAGAATAGGTGGTGGTTTTAACTTACAGACAAATCACCAAGGTCTGATATTGACGTAAAAATAGACAGGTCTGGAACTCAAAACACTTGGAGTGCATAAAGAAGGCCATGTAAGCCCACTGAAAATAGCAGTACTTCAAAGAAGGAGTTCAGCAGCTAAAGGCCCAATACAAACACCTAAGTGCTTCTTTGACAGGAATGAATCCCTTCTCCTTTAAATTTTATAGGAACCACTTCTAACTGTTGTAGAATGTGAATGTAAACAGGAGCACTTAAGAAATACCTTTCAACAGGAATCAGAAAGATACTTCCAAAGTGTCATGAATAACTCAGTAATTCCCAGTAGCAGTCTTTGAATATAAGGAAGAAGCAGGAAAAGAAACTGTTTCATAAAAATGGCTTTTAAAATTTAAAAAATTCTAGAGACCATGTTCACTTTTGTATTTAGTTGTACTAAAAGATGTTCAAAGGGGGGAACTGAAAAACCAGAAAAGATAATCAGAAACTGGTTCTAAGTATCTCACTTTGAACATTGGATGTTTCAAAGAACCAGATCATAACCTTTGCGGAGGCAAAACAATACTGCTTTGTTTGGAGTGGGAGTTCCAGCACAGTGATCCAGTTTCTGAGAGTAAACCAGTTCTATTCAAGAGAAACCAATCATTTTATAGGTAAGGGAGACAGAAACATCCTTGGAAATCACGTGTGGCAAGTTACAGTGTGAGGCACTCTTCCATGACCTCCAGAACATTTAAGCGTGGTGTTCCCTACTCTCTGCTGCCAAGTTGCACAAAGAGGTTCTTTTTCAGTAACAGAATTATAAAGAAGCTTACTCAAAGAAGAAATGTGATTTTTAATGGTTCCAAGATGCTCATTGTAAAGCATTTCCTCCCCTGCTGTAAATTTGCACAATGTCATTACGAAATATTTCATGCTGAACTTGAATTTTCTTGTGTTTTTTTCCTTCAATAATGTACATACACGAAATTACTCTTAATTATTTTGTTTGTTTCTTAAATATGAGTTGTAAAAACAATTCACCACATGCCTAAAAACCTTCCCAAGGAAATTGAGGAAGAAAGAAAAAAAGATGTTTGTACCTGTTTCTTCCAGCCATGCCGCTTTATATTTCCTTTGTTTGGTACTGAAAGCCAACCTTCAAGTCTTGATTCTGGTTTAAAAAATGCATATTTAATAATTTTGTGTATTTATAATAATAAAGTAGAATAGCACAAAAGCAAACTACTACTAGAAAGGAACATGTACTACATGCAGTAATGGGCAATTACCTATTCAGCAAAGCAGAATAAAAAGCACAGCTAAATAAAATGAAGATATAAGCATTTAATTCATGCTGCATCACAAGCCAACATCTGATAACACAGTTACTGCACAATAAAAGTAAAGCTGTTTTCCTTGATGCCAACATCTAACACTGTATGCAAATAGTTTGCAAAGAGCCAAGCAGGAAAGACTTTGCTTTGAAAATATGTTACAGTTTAAATTAAGAGATTTTCAATGTAAACATAATTTAACATTCAGAGGGGCTGTATGAAAATACTCAGCAGGAAGATGCAGGAAGTAAAACAAATCAGAGCCACATTTTCCATGGGAAACAAAAAAAGGAGAGAGAGCACAAGAACAAGCAAAGCTACATGGGTGTCCCATTACTCACAGAGAATAAGCATAGGAGATAATTAAATAAGGAATGCAGGAAGAATCAACTAGATATAAAGAATAAGAGACAAGTGTTTTACTCAAATTTTCAGTGAAAAATTCTCCAAAGAGAAATGTAGCGTCATATTTTCCCCCCATGAAACTACTGAAACAATGTAGCATGATACAAAGAAGGGCCACAAGAAAATTAGCATTCTGCCTAATGTGGACTGTTGATTTAAAAAGCCCTTCCAGCTAACTGAGAGTGGTTTCTAAAACTGAAAATTATGAAGCTAGATAATAGTAGCACTAAAAACTTCAGAAACATTAAGTTAAAATTTTCTGAAACATTCTCCACAACTATTTATGTCCTAAGGAGCTAGTGGTTCCTTTTGTCCTTCAGGAATAACGCTATGTGAGGTGTATCCCAGTAAGCCCTGAAATGCATTCAAATGTATAAAAGTTATTGTTCATATAATTTGCTATGTAGAATTAAAGTGAGACTGACAGCCTAGCAAGTCATTAAAACTGGGCATGTAAAAGCTCTTCTCACATTAGCCTTACAGCACACAATATTTAGAAACAGACTACACTTAGAAATATGGAAGCATTTCCTAACATTTCTCCACATGGAATAGATTCAAAATACTGGGGGACCACTGAACTACTGAAATCAACTGGAAGAAAAGCATGTTAGCAGAACTCATTCCAATAAGAAAACTTCCCAGAAAAATGAAGGAAATTTGTACCTCCCTGCATTCTCACATCTGCATAATAACTGTGGGAACTGGGGGGTACGGGTCCCCACCCCCTTACCCCAGACTCTCCTCAATTCTTGATGCTCAGTAGCTTTGAAAAAGAAAACCTATTTCCTCCATGTCTACAGGCCTCACAGATAATGCTTACCTTGTTTTGAATACTTTGATTAATTTTTACATTGAGAGAAGATTCTTCCATTTTTAGAAATTACAGAAACATCCTAAAACTCAAGTTTCCATTGCAAAACAAAGTGATGAATTGCTAATAAAGAACAAAGTATGAACGACTGCAGTTCAAAAGGAATACAGGAAGGATGACTTGTTAAAAAAAAAATAAATATGCATCTGTTGAAATAGTGGCATTTGAAGATCTGGAAAGATCCAATGATGATGAATTTTAAAAGATGCTTATAGGGACAGTGGGAAATTTTCAAGGTTCCCTTCTATTTCAGCACGTTCTGACAACAATTTCAAAAGAAGTAAATGAGGTATTTCAAATGAATCAGTTGACATTCTTTTCTGTCTACTACAAACCTATTTTAGGGAGCAAATTCTATTTGAATGAGACACGATTTCTGAGCTGTGAATAACATCTTGCAGTTGAAAGTAACAGTTTCCGAATGTACTCCTTTTCAACAAAGCTAAAATTCCTCTGGAACCAAACGTACTCTTGAAAGGGTAGATGAGCTCTTTCATTCCAACCTTGCCACAAAGGTTGAGGTTTATTCTTATGAAGGTTATTACTTAAGGTTCCTCTCAAGTAGTATTTATAGTGCAGTTTAATTTCCCTTGACAGAGTTAGATAGCACAACTGCAAATGCTCATCTGGTCACTTCACAAATATTTGATCCAGAAGAATAATATTTATGAGTGTTCTGATTAAGTAATTAAGAAAACATGGGCTATCTAGACTAAGAAAAAGAATCTTCCATTCCTCTCTTTAAAAATAGGCTTGAAACTATTGCCTGCAACTTCCCTGTATTTTGGAAAGAATCCCAGAATTGATACCTCATATTTGCAATCCAGAAAATCCAAGATAGGCCTCAAAAATATCTGATGGTTAGCTGGATCTCAATAAGATATGAAGAAAGAATTCCATAAAGGCTACAGATCTTATAGTTATCTCCGAATATATTTTAAATGTAGATTTGCATTCTAACCATCTTCATGGCTAGTATTCACACTACCAGGATTCATAGGGATTCAGTATGATAAGAGTTCTAACAGTAAAACTTCAATCACACACGACAACCATGACTGTACTGATTTACGAGACTTTTTGTTGTTCTGGAGCTAAGTGATATGGGTGCTTTCCTGACCAGCAGAGCATCTCCTTCTAATGTTCAAGAATTCCTACTCCTAAGAGTCTTCCAAAGCAACCAAAAACCTGAAGATACTACCTTGCTAACTCTTTCCAGTCTTCCAACTTGATTATTTCCTTCTTCAGACTGTCTTACTAAAATTTCATGTGGATTTCACCAAGGATTACTGACTGGATCTTGCCTTGGGGTTTATTCAGGCTACTTGCAGGTACTTCAGGAAGTCCTATCCGAGTCCAATAAAACTGCTGGCTTAAATGCTCCACATTTATTATTCCATCCTATCTTTGCGCAAAAAAAGATTTACAACATATGCTGTAAAATACTATGTCCTGCAGTTAAACCTGTAGGACAGCTCAATTGCTTAAATGATCTTGCCAATCAGATGAAAAGAAGCAATTCACAACAGGTTAAGTGCCCTGTAACAATTAGGAGAAAAAACCCTCACGTTCCGGATTATGTTCTGTCTTGGCAAAGAAGAATTCTGCTTACAATCATGCAAGTATAAAGACTCCTTAAGTCCAGCCAGGAGGAAGAGGCATTCCAAAGGCATCATTAAAAAGCAAATATCTCAGCTGTTTTAGCAAGGACTCTGTTAACACTGGGGACACCAACTGAGATATGAGCTGCTATCTGAATCAATAATCAGGAGTGAGTTACAAAACATGCCTAGAATTGAATACAAGGAATACCTTCATCCACGTAATGATCTTTCCCATGTAAGTAAGCAAAAGCCAGAGAATAGCCTGGATTGTGTAAAGGGGCCAATCCCCACCTTGGGAGAGTATAAGCTGCCCTAGGACGTACCAGAATTTGAGGAAGTATTTAGGCCAATGATAGAATATACCTCCAAGTGAAATGCAGCTGTGAAGCGTGGTACCATATGAGTTCTCTGTGTCTACCTCTAAATAGAGAATTTTTTTCCTTAAAATTTTATGAGTATAAAAATTCATTTTACCAATTTTTCTTCTCAATTAAACCAGAGACTGCCTATTGCCAGATCTGTGACCAGGGAATCATTCTTTTACACATGTTTATATTATTTTATATCTTCATTTTTTTCCCTGGTGATGTTTTTATTGTGACAGGAAAATGAATAAATCATACTCTAATTACTTATTATAAAACTCAACCATTTATTTGCTTAAAATTTTTTTAAGGAGTGTCTTTGCCTTAAGAACTGGTGCACCAGCTAGAGAATCCTATTGACTACTCCTCACATCCAGCTCTTAAACAAGATGCTATTCAAGGTGCTCTGAAGGAATGGCCAAGTTTAGGCTGTGGAATTGATGAGAACTTGGCACACAGTTGAAGACAATCAACATCATACAACAAAACTGTAGCAAATGAGCTGCTGTAATATGTCACCTTCTGTTTTGTAGACTAATTACTTGGTTTGCAGGAAAGTAACTATGTGCTGGATAATTTCCTCTTTCTGTGGCATGGGCTATTTCTACTCTGAAGTCTGGCTTTTTTTGTCCTCTTTGTAATGTTACTGCACTCCTTTTTTGCCCTCTCCTTGGCTCTTTGACAAGTGTGTGAAATCTGACTATACTAATGTCACTTAATCTCCTTTAATTACCAAATTACTTCTTATTCAGATTCTGATCAACCCAGAAACTCATTCAAAAGAAAAAAAAAAGGCAGCAGGTAGGGACATGATCTAAATCTAGAGAAGTCCTAATAATATGTATTAGAGGTCCTACCTGTATCATACAGTAAAGCCAGCAGCACAACTGCAGTAAAAATCAGAGGCATGTGTAGAGAAAAGGGCAAAAAAGAGAAGAGAAATGAAAGGCTAGCAAAAAAGAAACAGTTGAAGGATAACCAGTAGACAGCTCACGCAAGAACACCAGAACTTCCAGTAACTGTGATGTTCTAATTATCAATGGAAATTAACAGCTGACTTGAAAAGATCTTGCACAGACTGAAATTTCTGCCTCAAAACTGAAGCAACAGGTCATGCAGCCAAAAGCCTGACTACACACATCTCCAGAGGTAAAACTGAAAATAACCTTCCTTAATGAGACAGACAAAGAAAGAGCTTTTTCCGACAGTCCTTCCAAGATCTGAGACACAACAGGGTCATATTTACACAGTACTGCCCTTAAGAAAAAAATAGAGAAGGTATCTATGCCCAGATGGAAGCATTCGTGTTTTCCATGTAATACACAACAGCCATTAAATTAAAATGGCTGAGAAGGGAAGTGAGGAAGTTCAAAACTACTCTTTTGAGGAGAATTAATCTGGTCTGTTTTGTTGTAGAAAAAAACCCTAAAGCTCTCAATTTAAAAGAGTTCAGAAATTTTCTACCAAAATTACAAACTACAGTCTTCTTCAATTAGGAGACACTTAAAAACATAAGGCTTGATTCCAAATCGTAATTTGAGGGGAGAAAAAAACCACTTTAATAAGCAAAACTCCTCTGATTTCTTTTTTATCTCTGTTAAATGGAATACACTGAGAATGACTATCTAAGAGAAAAACTCCTGAAAAGTACTGATACTTCAGAAATACCAGAAGGAGTTCCTAGCAGGTGACAGATAAGAAAAAAAATGTTCCTTAACCAGTCTAATAGTTCTAAGAATTTCCAATGAAAGTTTGCCTTGAAGATGTTGTCAAAAGACAGAATCTTTACAAGATGGCAATTTACAGATCAAACTCCACAGTGCAAAAGGCTTCTTGAACAAAATGGAAGTTGTGAAGGAAAACACTATACCATTATCTGAACAAAACTCTATTCTAAAATGAACTTCATTAAAGTATTAACTAAAAACAAAAATCTAAAAATACACTAGGGGAAGATAGGAAACAAAGACACAGAAAGGAGTAACTACATCAAAACATGTACTAAAGACTTATGACCTACCTGAAATTTCAATCACTCTAAGACTCCTGGAAAAACTCTAGATTGTGACAATTTGAGCAGCATGAAGTGCGTTAACAGGAAAAGAGACATCTAAAATTATTCTATTTACTTTTATCTGACTACTCATCCACCGAAGTCATAAAATACTCAAAATAGTATTCTGGTTTTGTATGTTTAAAAATATTTTTCTACAATAAAATTCAGACTTATCAAAAATTTATTTAAAATTTCACAATGAATTATAAAAATTACTTAACTATATTAAAAAATATATACCTAGCTATGATCTCTGGAAATTGTCAAGCACACCTGATTACTACTGAACATGTATTTTTCCTGTACTGAGAGATACAGAAGTGGATCATGTGAAAGTACTAACTGATTACACTTTTCAAACACAGGGGAAGGGGAGACGTAAATAACTAATGAGTCAAACAGTGGGTCTCAAAGTACAGTGCCTGGTACAGACACATGGAAATGGCTGGCTACACTGTATTATTTGTTCTTTTTTTAATCTGCTAAATCAGAGTACCATACAACCATAAATTCATTATGGAAATTCCTATTTTTCACATCAGCAACTATTGCCAGTTACCACAGAGCTGCTACATGACTAAGAAGAGACAAGATCAAGGCAATTTTGCATTCAAGATATAAAACACAATCGTGATGTTTTAGAAGTGTTGGCCCTGTCTTCTATTCACCAAATACTGCACATTGTATTCACTGTATTTGAAAAACAAGAGATGCAAAGATACCCTTTCCGCAAATGTTCGTATAAACTATGCTAATGCGAAGTCATACAGTGGGAATTCAGTATAAGCAACTAAGGTCTGAAATTAAAAAAAACCCTACAAACAAAGGAAGTGGAGATGAGATACAGAATTAGACAGCCAGAAGATTTTAAGAAGCAGTAACTTGTTTGAAACAATACCTTCCAAAACTATGTGTATGCCACAGGGCCAAGTAGTTCAAATATGCTTTTCTCTTACCTGAAAGATTTCCATCAGTTTCATCTGTCGGAAGGCTGGCAACACTGGTAGAATCCATTCCTTGCTGGAGGTCCATAATTTTCCTTCGTAGTTGTTCTATGTCGCTCTCTTTACTATCCAGCTGCATCTGGAGCTCATTCCTGTATGTAGATTCTTCCGCTAGTTGCTGGATTTATATACACACGCATAGTTACTGTGTTACCAAAAATATGGCAGCCAAATATTTTGAAAACAGACCTCATTATTATTTTTTTAAATATATGTAGATACTTTTGATAGAATTGAAATAAACTATTATAGTAGAATTTTTTGTTTAGCTTTGGAACGAAAAAAGTTAAATATCAAAGATCCAGTGATGTATTCACGCATGAGATAGTCTGATTCATCTATTAAATTACCATTTGTTATGAAAAGGAGACCATCTACCAGTGAAATGAACTGACACTTTCCTACCTGTTAGCATGTTAGGTAGTATTCAGGTTTTTAATCTTTGTAATATATAAGTTCCACAGTCAAGAATTTAGGGGAAATGAATGAGAACAAGCACAGTTGCACACTTGTCAATTCTCTGCTTCACTAAACTCCTGTAGCCTAGAACATGTGAAAATGAATTTGTTTTCAAGTACACTAGAAGCTATACATTTTTCCTTTGGAGACGATTCCACAGTGTGATAAAAAAATTAAATTATTTTACCGCTTGCATTTCATTGAGCTCCTTTTGGTATTTCACTACCATCTGATTGAATTTCTCTTTTTCTTGATTAAGTTCTAATTGCAGCTTTCGGTTTTCCTTCTCCTTCTTCCTCAAATCTTGCATGTTAGCTTTCTTTCTGTCTATTTTAAAATCTTTCCGATTCATTATCTCAGCCAGTTTGTTGACGGCCTGTTAGGAAAAAGGAGAACCAGTAAGAAAAATGATATATGCAGCATGTTTCATACCAAACTTCTCAGTTCCTCTAGTTATGGGATTTAATTAAAAAAAACCCCCTTCACCAACATAAATGGTCCTCACAATCAAAGTGATACTGAAAAGTACACAGCATCAAAACTTATTCTTTCAACTGTAAATTTAACAATGCATATTGTACATCATGGTTAATACAAACTTAATTTCAAAGGAACTAAGAGTTAGTTCACAAAAGCAATAAACCTGAAATACTTCTGTTAATGCAAAGTAATTACTGCTATTAATTTGCATAAAAAGTTGTACCTGTGTCTTCAGAGTTCTTTCACTGTTTATGCTCTTCTCATAATGCATTCTAATATTACTGATTTCCTCCTCTTTTTTCATTTTGTAATCTGTTAAAATAATATTTAACTTTGAGGTATTTTAGTACAATGTAAGTATTTTAAAACTTAATTACTTCTCTAAGTGCATCTTTTTTTCCATTCTGTTTTCCTGTTGTTTCCCTTTTTGAGCAAAATACAGTTTGCAAAGACAAAGCTTACCAGTTTAATGCTACTACAAATGACAGAAAATTACCAGAAGGATATATCAGAAAGGCACAAAGATGAAATACTAAAGCCAACATCAAGCCCAAAATAATATGGAAGATAAACAGAAATGTCTTCTTCCACTTCCCATTTCTCCAGATATGCTTCAAATTCAATCGTGCTTCAGAACAGATCAATTAAAACTCCAAACAGGACATACCTTCTTCTTGTTTCTTAAATTTTTCACTAATCTCTGTGTTTTCCTTTGTTATTAAATCAACATCTTTGGTTAAAGTGTTATTAGTTTCTTCCAGCTACATGAAAAGAAACACATTTTAAAATAAAGAAATTAACAGAAATACTAAAAATATTTATAATACTATTATTTTAAATACCCTTAATTCTACAACCATTTACTTAAAACACCTTCTACCTATGTGAACTTTTAAAAAACACTATTTTTCTGTGCTGTTTTGATTTACCAGAAGGCTCAAAATACGTATGTCCCAGGAAAAAAGAAAGATCATTGCAAAACTGACAACACTGTAGTATATAATTACAAATCAACTTAAGCAAAGTTAGACTGTCAGTTATGGAATGTGGAAATTTTCAATTAATTTGTTGCACTTTGGAAAAACTAATATGTAGAGGCCTGATACCTTGAATCCAGACAAAAGTAGCTGACAGATGCTAGAACTACAGCATTAAAGGCTAGAGTAGATACAAGGCATTGTTATAATTGCTAAATAATTGTCATAAATCATGAAAATCAGGATAAAAATAAAACTAAATTTGGTCAAAGACAACACAGACATAGGTAAATATGTACAGAGCTTACAAAAAAAAAGAAAAAAGTTGGAAAGGAAAACCACGACACTTTGAATATGTGAGTATATTCACTAGCACAGCCAGGATCACTTAACAAATATATATGAAAAACCAGACATAACTGTATTCCTGAATAAAGTTTTTGTTTGAAACCTACACAAATGATTGTGTATCAAGCTGTCTGACAAAATTATCAGAACATACAAAACCAAAAAATATATTGGCAAGAAGGTATTCCTTTGATGCCACAGAGATAGTCTTCTAAATGCTGCTTAAGAAATGTGGTATTCTGGAGATCTCAAGCTTAAAAAAGCAAATTCATGAAACAAACACTATTTGCACTATCTTTACACAGGGATGGAATATCCATGGTAGCACTAACAGAAAGCTTTGAGCAACTCAAGTTCAGTTACACCTGGAGTTTTACACCCCCAGGATTTTTAAGAAAACATGCATAGCTGATGCTAAATGGGAAAAAACAACAACAATAAAATAACTATGTTAATATGGCTTGCAATTTGAGACTTCTCAGTTAAAGACATTTATCAAGCTCATACTAACACCCAAAAACTATGCTATAAAATGTCTTCAAAAATTACAGTTTGGGGTTTGGGTTGTGGGTTTTTGTGACTCTCAAGTGTTTTGTTTTTGTTTTTTTTTTAAGACTAAGTTACTTTGCAATAAGAGTCTCTAATACACTGCTCCACAAATTTACAGATTTAAGTAATACACTTAGCAATGACAAGAAGTAAATACAAAAGGCTTAATAACTGAATTATAGACATTCACTTGATTTTCATTCTGGCTTCACCTCAGATTAATGAACTCTGTCTTTTAGGAAGGTCACATGATGAAATTAAATGTTTAAGGTTCCAAGTGAGCCCAAAACTTAAGATACTTAATTAGTTATCACTTATGATCACAACGAGACTTTATAAATTAAAACCATGAACTTCTGTTTCCAGTTGGGAGAGATTTATACAGGTATTGATAACAGTTAATTTACCCTTCTTATGATGATGTCCTTATCAGTCAATTCCTGCCTGTGCCTTGATGCAGCTTTTTTGCTTTCCTGATTCAGTTCATAATACTGTTCTTCAGCGAGTGCCCGTGCCAACCGTTCCGACTCAGCTTTGGTTTCAGCTAAATCCAACTGGGTAGCAAGTGCTTCTCTGTAAAAAGGACATTAAGACTACTTTTTCCTATGCAAAACATCCCAAATTCTCAGGAAGACTATCAATCCCAAATTATACCACCCAGCTAATGGTCATTATCTTAGTTTCTTAAGAAAAGCCAGAGTTACAAAACTGCATTCTGTACACTTGTATCTTTTGATGGTCCACACAAGCTACAGCAGCAAGCTCACTATGATTTCATTAACATTTCAATCATCCATGAAACACCAAGACATATTCTCCTGCCTTAGAGGAACAGAAAATAAAATTAAATTACATGTACAGAGTGGTCCGTCAAAAGATACTTAACCCACATTCACCCATTATCACAATTCCCATAGTTATATCCAAGTGAGAAATGTTTATGATGAACATATAAGATTGTGGAGAATAGTGAAGGAACAGAATATAGAGAATCTATAAAAAGAAGTAAGAAAAGAAATAAATAACCCCAAGAAGACTAAGGGAAATCTTGCCTACCTTCTCTTCCTTCCCCATTTCTTTATGCTGGTTACCACTCCTGAATAACTTTGCAGAGACACATGTATTTTCCTCCTACACCATATTTATTACCACAGTATCTTTTCTTTCTCCCTTTCTTAGCCCACCAAAATGCTGTACAAAATGAACACTGTACATAATCCCTGTTTTCCAATGCTGATGCTCAAGCAGAACAAGAGATAGACTTTAGAAAAAACTGTATTTCATGCATAAGGCTACAGTCTCCTTTTTCAGCTTATGAAACAAATTAAGAAATTGGAAAAACTTCAAAAAGCTTAAAAATTTTTTCTTATTTGATAGCTTAGAAAATAGTACATCACAATTAATGGTTGTTATAATAACTATTTTTGCTGTAATCAGAAGTATACTAAATTTCAAATTCAAAGACATTACCTTTTTCTCAAATTATTTTACTGATTATAGAAGTGTATTAAGTAATTATCAGGATAATATAATCAAATAAAAGAAGTCGGTACATGAGATGATTACCACAAATTTGAATGTTTTTTCAAATTTTTGAATCTTACTAAATTCTCAGAGAAGTCATTATTCTTCTTACAGACATTACAATGTCCAAAACAAATATGAATAATGGTATTTGGCTTTGTGAGTCAGTATAGGTAACATTCTATGTATTTGCCATTTACAAGGTGTTATGGAACACTTTTGATGCCTTTTTCTGAAGGAATTAAAACATCTTAAATCTGATTCAAAGTATTCATGACTGAGACAATATTACATGCAAAAATTTAGGTCTATGTGAGAAACATAATGGGCATACTTTTCATTTTGTAACTCCTGCATTTTTCTTTGTGTTTCTTTATTCTTTTCATCAATTTCCTCTTTCAGTTCCTTAACCTGAGTTTTGTAAAGTGTCTGTAAAAGAAAAGATAAAAAAAGAATCATTATTCAAATTTCATACTGAAATTCTTCCTTGTTTTCAGACTACTTTGTTTGAATTTGTCAAACCCCAATACATGCCAATACTGCCATTAATGAAATTTTCTCCTTCCTGCCTCTCCCAGATTCTTCTTTCCAGTTTCTGCTGGGTAGGGAACTGATATGACCAAATTGCTTTTCAATTTTCTAGTCTGTTTTCCTGCACAGCTGTACAAATACACTTGCTGCAGAAGAGAAAGTAGGCACTGTGACACAGCAGAGCAGGTCTCCTGGACACAACAGGACAAAACTGCATCCTCTTGAAGCATCACTGTCTCAAAATGTTTGTCCAACAAGCCTAACAACATTCTGTGCTTTGATCTGTTGCATTCTCTTTGTGTCCATGTATCTTTCCTCTTAGAAGCTTAAGTTTTTTCTGTACAAACTTTCTTTTAATAAGTGATTCAGCTGAGGCCTGATTTACGTAAATTACTTCTATGAATTACTTCTGGTTTTAATTACTATATTGTTATTAACACCACCTGTAATTCTGGAAGTTAAAATCTGATCTTCTACAGTAAACTACTTTTGCTAAATATTCAGACTGAATTATGAATGTCTTATTTAAACTACAAGTTAGTGGGGAAAAAAAACCAGAGAAACACAATGCTCTGCATCTTTTTATTAGCAATATGTCATGGAAAAATGCACAAAACAGCCCCTGTAACAGATAATGAAATGACAATCATATGCAGTTTAGTAAACAAAAGAACTTTTATTGCCTCTCTCAGGAAAACCCAAATTTAAAAGTATTTCCCAAAGTGAAATGAGTCTGTCCATATTCACAAATGTATTTGGAGTTCAGGTGTTACAGAGAATCTCAGGCTATTGTTTCTTTTCACAGAGACGAAACACATCAAACTACATCTAAGAAATACACATTTTGGCTACCTGGAGTTCCCAGTAAGGTTCTTCAGGGATTCAGGTGCAGAGAAGGCATCTTTTTAGCGTAAGGAATACATGCAGAATGCTACTGAATCTATGGTTCTTAAACGTATGTATGGTAGATCAATAGCATGGAACATTTTCCAGTAAGTTCGGAGATTCTGAACTCTCTACACAGTTTGCAGTTATATCAGAAAAATACCTCCTTTCCAACCTCAAGATAGGAACAACTCTGATGAATAATTCAGGTAAGAGTTACTCAATGTAATGTAAGTTTTGACAAACAACAAAGCAACATTTTAGATACATCATCTAATGTTCTCTAATACTTTGTTCCTTGTTTCTATTTCAAGCAGGATTTTCTGAATTGCTGATTTATGCCAGGCTGTTATTCACATTAAAACAATTTTAGTTTCAACTAATCACTGTTAAATGATTTTAAGTCAAAATTTAGCACACACAATTCCTTACAAGTCTTACCGAAAAATACTGCTCAGCTTCAAGCTGATCCTGAAGCTCGCGCATCTGACCTTCATTTCCTCTGTACTGTCTTTGAAGGAATAAAAAAGGGAAACATTTTAAAAGTCAGGTGCTAACAAAAGACAAAGACAATTTCTAACCAGAACAGCATCCTATGATGATCTTCCATTTGCATAAATATTATTTCACAAAGAGCAACAGTTTGCTGCATCCTAAAATTCTGATTTAATACAGTTCTTATTCTAAAATGATGATTGTTTCAGTATGTAATTTAGAAGTCAAGAAGTACTCTAAATGGAGAAACATTAAGTCAGCTGAAGGAATACATGATAGAAGTCTAATTAATGAAAATGTCTTCATTTTAAGTCAGTTTAAGAAACATTAAGAAAATGAATCAGGCAATTAAAGGGAATTATTGACTCCCATGTACTAAAAGTCCCGTATGATTTAGTAAGTAGCATCTCAATACATGAAGAAGACACTCAAATAAAAGAGGCATATATATATATACAAACAAATATATATGTATGTATATGTGTGTGTGCCTTAACATAGAATGGTGAGCCAAGAACTGTTCTGAATCATAGCTCATAACAAAAATATTCCAACACTGAAGGCTACATAGAAATCATAACATGCAGCTACACAGGAATCATAACTTGCAGCTAAAAATACTCTTTTAGTTTAGGAAAAAATGCCTATGCACCACAGAACTTTATTCACTAGCAGGAACAGGCAAAATAGTACATGTATAATTAAGCAATTTTTTCCATTTTACCTCAGATTTTTACTTACTTTGCAAGTTGAGCCAACTCAAATTCCAGTAATCTCTTTGCTTCCAACAATGTATTGATTTCCTGTTTCAGCTGCTTCTCAGAACCCTTCAAGTTATCAGCTTCAAAAGCTTGTGCCTTTAATTCATTCTGTGCCGTTATTCGCTTATTCGTCTCTTGTTCTAGCTTAAGTGCCAGATTCCTTACCTAAATGAGAAATATTTCAATTTAGGAGCCTTTGCTAAATAACCAATTGCATGTGGCCGAAGAGGTTTCATATATGGATTATTTTATATTAAACACCACTGACTAGATGCTACACCGTGTACCATATGTCAAAATATTCCTGAATCTCCAAACACTTCAGTGTAATAATCTCACACAAAGCTACTGCCCTTAGAGAACCTATGGCTATGATGCTGCAGGATGATAAAGCTTTCCCATTTTTAGTTTATTTCAAAATCCCCAATTTGTTTTAACTTATCTGAAAGACAACAGTTAGGGAAATCCAAGTTGTCTGCAAACCTCTCCATGGATTTCAGATCTTAAAAACCTCTCACCTTAGAAAAAAATGCAGCTTACCAACTACATAAAAACTAATTTACATGAGTTGTGACCCCTAAGAAAGGTGTTATAAACTTCATTCCCACTGTCCTGTAAAAAAATGTACAGATGAAGCTATTATTCTTAGGACCTAGTTTTCACAGTCAATATTCTAATTGCATTTCCTTGAACAAAAGGAAAGAATGCAAACTAGACAACACAAACTCCAATCTGTAAATCATCTACATACATCACACTGCACAGTCAAATTCACAAGCCATTTTTTTCTTTAGAAAAACAGAAAACACAAAAAAACGTGTTATACTGAATTGAGGTTCAAATATGTAAGGCATGTAAGAGTTAAGAAACAAGCAGAAATTACCTAAACCTGCTTAGACCAACAACTATCCTCAATTCTACTCAGAGCTGTATTATATAAGGAGCTCAGTGTAAGTGAATTTAATTTTCTATTTCTCAGTGCAACTCTAGTTTCTTATTTATACAGAAAATTATTAGTGATGAACATTTGCTTACTTCATCTTCCAGTCTCTCCTTTTGCTGAAGAAGATGTTCCAGTTTCTGCTGAGATTGCTTCAGGTCAAAGTCCAACATGGAACATTGTTTTTCAGCTTGAACTATTCGATTTTCTGCCTTTTCTCTTGCTGCCCGTTCTTCCCTTATCTTTTTTTCCATCTCTAAAAAAGATTAAGGAAAGTAAAACAACAAAAATGAGTATGCAGCATCTGCAAGCATGCTTTTGTAAAAACAGTCTTAAATATTCAAATATTTTACGGACCCTTTTGTTCAGCTGTCTAAGCTTTTCTGCTGTTTGATCAACTGATTACTAAGTAAAAAGATCCTGGCATTATTACAAGGAACACTAAAAAAGAAATATAATTCCAATCTGCATTCAAAGCACTGGAATATTATCATGACAATGGAAAGATAAATAGTGAAAGAAATAAAAAACCACAGATTCTTGAAATAATCATTATGAAGTAAGGCAAAGTTTCATTTCCATGAATGGATAGTAGCAAAAGAAAAAACCACTACCATTTACTTTAACTCTGAACACCACATTTTGGTACTGATGACCTTCACAGAGAAAACCTGACATATTCAATTACGAGATCAAGACACACCTTTGATTCACAGATATACATCTATAAAAGAAACTTTTCCCTTCACTTCAGACAAACCTAATACAACTCTGGTATTTTTAATGCAGTTACACAGGAATGAATGCTCTTAGACATCTCTCTTGATAATGCATTCCTTCAATCCTGTTTAGCATTAGCCAGAATTTCAAGATTCAATAGCATTTTAGAAGCCAAGAAGGCTTTGAAATAAGGTATGCAAAACATTAAGAAACAATACAATTTTTATGAAATAGCGTATTAGGGAAAATAATTTAAAATGTGTAGTTTTCATGCTTCAAGATTTCAGTATGCATTTTCTTTACACAAGGGATCAAACACTTGTGCAAGAGTACTATGCTGTAAGACAATGTGTATTAAAATACCATGATCAAAACACGTTTTATTACGTATTTACCTGAAACTTGCAGGAAACACTTACCACACATCGCAACTGATCTTGCCTCCTCTATTGACTGGTGTTTGTCAGTTAACCGCGCTTTAGTCACTTTGTGCTCATTGACTTCCTGTTCTAACCGGTCTTGTAAGGATTTCAGCTTGTAGTTCAAATCTATCTCTAAATTATTCTTTTCCTAAAGATAAGGAAAAAGTTACCAGATTTCTGTAATATCTGAGGGAATCACATTTTTATTCCCTTTTTTAGTATTAACTTTTTGTTATCAAGAGATTATCAATGTTATTTTCCATGCTTAGTAAAGAACAGTAACAGACCAAAACTCTACTCAGTGCTCTGGAAAAGATTTAATTAACTTTTTTTCAGTAGTCCATAAATTTCTAAGAAAATGGAAACTTCTCAGTTTGAATAGTCCGTAGTCACCTAAATTGGACATACAACTAACAAACTGACATCCTAGAGCACGAAGGAATCTGAACTATTGTTACCCGGATGGAATCATGTTATTTCATTGCTAGGATTGCCACGCATTAACAGTAATTCATCAAACAAGAACTAGAGATGTGCTTTGAGAGACACAAAGGACTTGGCTTTGAATGCCTCCTTCACATAACAACTTAGAATTGCTTGCCCCTTTCCTCACAGGTAGTGATATTTCTGGTTTATTTGCACAGCCCACACAGCACAGCAAGTCTTAACCTGACCTCACTAGAGTTAACTCTGCAGTCTGTCTGGAGAAAGGGTGCAAGATTTCCTTTTACTCTTCTTGTTTCTCCATCATATGGAGGAGTTCAGAGATGTTAGGGGGACACTCTCCGAAGGAACGACAGAAGGACAGAAAAGAACTCCGCACCAAAGTTGATCAAAAGGCCTGCCTGGCACTGATCCAGTCAAGTTAAAATCCAGTAAAGGCAGAAAAAAAAATTCTTATTTTTAAAAAGTTCATAGATTTTCAGAGGCAAGTCTTTGCAGTCATAGTTAGGCAGGCAGAAAAAAATTCCTTGCTACTGGCAGTAGGACTGGATCTTTGAATCAGTGATATTGAATGACAAATACAATTTTTATGCCCAGTGCTACAAGTAAAAGCTACATGAGGACTTGTGAGACCATAAAAGCTACCTGAGGACTTGATGAGACTGTAAACTAGCAGTACTTAGTTAATAATCTAAACACAAGACTGATTTAGAACAATAAATAATATTTGAAAATATAGCCAAAAGCTATATTGCTATATATAGCCAAAGAACATCAGCCTCAACATCATTTCACCATACCTTTTCTGAATGATTAAGCATATCCTGTGCTTGTTTTCTTTCCGCTTCCACTCTTTCAAGATTGTTTTTAATGTTTTTTACTTCTTCTTGTAAAGTTGTAATCCGAACTGCCACAAAAAAATAAATACCACTCAATATTAGTTACTTTACTTAGATCAATTGGCTTTGCAACTTTTAGTGACTTCTGGGCCCATAAAATATTTCAAATACTTCAAAAGTTTCAGTCACACAAAGGTTGTACATTGTAGAGGAAACTGACCTTTTTAGACACTCCTTATGCACGTCATCAGTCACAATCCACAACAACTAATCATGCAAAAATGGTTCCTGCCTTCCATCACTTCCAATAGCTAATATTCAAAATTTCTTTCATTAACTCAAGCTCTGCTATGCTATGGAACAAGCACCTTCCCTGATGCTAACTTCACTAATGTGTAGATAAGGCACATTACACAGAACGTCAGTCTCAAACAGATCTATGGGTACTGACACAAGATGTATTCACTTAACTGTGACTCAAACCATGGGGAAGTCAGGCACTGGAATGGGCTCCCCATGGAAGCGGTGGTATCGCCACCCCGGAAATGTTCAAAGGATGTGTAAATGTGGTACCTGGGGGCATGGTCTAGTGGTGGATTTGGCAGTTCTGGGTTAATTGTTGGACTCAGAGGTCTTTTCCAACTGAAACCATCCTATATGATTTTAAGTGCTATGACATGGAAAAAGGAACTATTCCTCAAGCCGCACAGCATCTACCCTTGTGTGGCGTAAGAGATTATATGAAATACTAAGTAGAATCATTTGGTTTGGAAGGGAACTCTGAAAACCCTCTAGTCCAACCTCCCTGCCACATGCAGGGACACCTCTCACTAGATGACATTGCTCAAAGCCCCATCCAACCTAGCCTGAAACACTTCCAGGGACAAGGCTACAACAGTTTCTCTGGGCAACCTGCCCCAGGGTCTCACTATCCTTATTGTAAAAAATTTCTTCCTATATCTAATGTAAATCTATTCTCTTTCAATTCAAAACCATTGCCCCTTGTCCTGTCACTACAGGCCCTGGTAAAAAGTCTCTGTCTTATAAGCTCCCTTTTAGTAGGGAAAGGAGAGTCCTCACCAAAAGCCTGTGCCTCATGGAAACTTAATCCTGCAGACATATGGTTCAAAATGACAAGTTAAGAGTCAGGGTCCATTAGCACAGGCACAGTCATGAACTAATGCATCTGAATAGTTTCTAGTATGAAGAATCAGTACAAATAGTAAAAAGTTTCAAGCATCCTGAAAAAAGGGATTCCACATCTGCATCCCTTATTGTGCTCTTAACCTTGCTTATAAAGTAAGGTCGAATCGTTATAAACGAAAAACGCAATTTAATAAAAAAATAGCTTTCTCTACAAATGAAAGAAGAGAAAATGCAGGATATATCAACATGGCTACTGCACAAGGCAGTAAGACAGTGCTGCATCTTCTCTAGCACTGTATCAGCTCTTCACACTTTTGCACCACTGGACTCAGACTTTTAGTTAGGGCAGCCCCAGACTCACAATCAGTGTTTGACAGTCTTTGATTTTGATATTCTCTTTCCCTCCCAAGAGCTGCTTAACATTATAAGGAAACCAGATCCAATCTTCAGAAACTGTTCAGTCACACTTTGTTTGCAGGTTGGCTTCCCTCCCGTTATCAAACTGTACTTAACTTAATAAAGTAGGGTTGTCACAACTTTTTTTGGTAAAGTATAAATTCAAAATAATTACCCTGTAGTTCTCCAATCATTTCAGATCCATGACTTCTGTCCCTTCGTTCTGACTCCAAAGCTGCTTGTAGTTGGTAATAATCTTTCTCCACCTGCAGTTTTGTGCTTTCCAGAACTCTGCACCTTTCCTGCAGTTCTCTATTCAGTGATTCAACCTGACTTAATGACTTGCTCATTTCTGTGTTACCCTTTCTCAGTCTTGCAGCTGTGTCAGATTCTGTCCTCAGCAAATCATTTGCTTCTTCTAGCTGTTAAAATAAACCAGACAAGATTCTCAAATATAAAGATCATGGAACCAGTTTTGCTACATTTGAATGCTCAAATCTAAGAAATAATGAAGGCAAGGAACAAAAACAACATACTTGTTTTTGTAACTGTGTTATCTTCTCATTTGAGATTTGTGAATGCTGGCTGATTTTTTTCAAGTCTTCCATCTGATCTTTTAGTGTGGACACTAAACAGAAATTGCACCATTAATACAGCATATTAAAAAAACCTTAGGGTTTTGTTACACAAACATGCTCAAAAATATTTTTTGCATTAATAGATCTTCTGTTGACTTTTTGCTTCTTATATATAATTTATGTCAAATTTTGTGCTTGCAGACCAACAATGCACAGTGAACAGAATTTGAAACCAAGAACAAAAAAACTGTATTCAAATAAGACTCAAAATCTGTGTTCATTACTTGAAAAGATCGTTTTTCTTCAAAGTTGCATAGCACTTAAGATACTATGATACTAAATTATTCTCCAAAACACATCATATACCTCACCAGTGTCAATATTTGGACAATATTGCATACCTTCATTTTCCACATTACGTCTTTTTTCATTCTCTTGTTCAAACTTTCTTTGGTACTCGTTTATCTTATGCTGTAATACCATCTTTTCCTTCTCAATCTGAGACACTGTTGTTTCCAAGTTCTTTCTTTGATTTCCCTGAAATTCAAAGAATTGGTATTTTATACTTACATTTTAAGGAATGATCCCTAAACTAGTATCTCTGTAACTAATTAAACAAGGAAACTGATGCATTGTTTCCAATTAATTAATTTCTGGCTTCCTTGGAAAGGTTTTCAGAAAAGACAGCTTTTTTAACTTCTACATGACAAATCTATAAAATTACTAGAAAAACTGTTGTTAGTACGATTACATCTAAAGTAACTACTAAAATTATTATCAAGAGACAACAGAAGGACTCAACCAAAAATCATCTGTATTTTTGTAGTAATTGATTTTGATAAACTACAGAAAAATTGCAATGAGCAAGACTAAGTAAAAGATTTAGCTGATTTAGAAATCAGCATGACTTACAGCAAGAAAATTTTTTGAAAATGTGTACAAATAAAAATGTAATCTCCCAATGCTATGTATTGAAACTTGATCATTAGGTCTTGAACACAGAACAATTTTTTTAGTCACAGAAGAAATATCTTAGAATCATTAAAGTACTATTCCTAACTCCACTCTTTACCCAATGAAGGAAGCTTCAGTGAGGAAAAAAATTACCTCTTCATCCAGCTCTTTCATTATCTTGTCTAGCTTTATGTTTGAAGATCTAAAAATAACACAAGATCATTTAATAGATACATTATACATACTGTTTTTCTAGTGAAATAATTTGTGACCATTACTAAAATGAACGTTTATATTTTGACTAATGTTATTTTGTTATGAACATTTAAAACTGAAGAAGACAATCAATCATTGCAAATAATTTGTAAAATATATCACTAAGTATTTATCAGCTTTGTTGCAGATTAAATATGCAAAACTTTAGGTGCCACATTTTATCCCTTAATCTGCAAAAAACAGTGTATGTACACAAAAGGTTATCCTTAAGATTAGAATACCCTGGTAAGCTGCTAAAATTTCTTCTAGTTGTGACTTTCAAATATCTAAAATAGTTCATTAATTCCACAGTAGACAGCTCCCTACTACAGATAAAGGTATATGAATAACATTATTTGGAAGTCTCTCTGTTGAAGCAATGCATTAGAACATCGGACTACAGAGTGAGGCAAAACACAAAGTAAGACCTCATTTAACTGGCAGAAACATTGACACATCCATTGCATTTTTGTAGACAGCTATCCCTCTTCAAAGAGGCAACAAAAAGGACCCAGACAAGGCTACCTGGCAGGTACAAGAAGAGGCAGTTAAAATAGTTAGCATTATCTCCTGTCTACTAACTGCAGTGAATGGTATACCAGAAGACACGGTTGTGCTCTGACAACTCCAGCAGTACTGCAGGAAGACAGCTACTAAATATCCTTCAAGAACATATGTCCTACTTGTGGAGAGCAATCAGAACGTGCCAACAGTGCAACAGTGTCACATAGCCTAAATTCCCACCAGACCACTTCGGTTACCAGTTTACACCTAAGGAGCTTGTACAGCTACACACTATGGTTCTAATTCACAAGTCTAAATTCTTCCTGTATCCTATATCTAATGTTGCCTCCCAGTATTATTTAACCCTTCAGGAAAAGACTTCAAAAGGAGAATCTAACTGAAGAGGAATTTAGTTTGCGTGACTCTGAGTAAAAATGTCTGATTACCAGAAAAGAATAATCTCAACTGTTTGTTCTTAAGTGTAGCTGCAAGAAAAATGCAAATTCTCACACAGCTGCTTCTTCAACATGGTAGAAACAGGACTTTAGAAAGCAAATAGTTGTTCTTATATGTCAGTCATAGAAAAAAAAGTGGTTTTCCAGCAAGTACCCTGTATTTAGAAAACAGCTAATTAATTTTAATAACCCAATACGAGCCATATATACAGAATCTCACATTTTCAAAGAAATCAGCACAATGAGTGTGTACCTCAGTCCAATAAAACGTCCGAATACAGAGATATCAGGTAAACTCAAACACTTAAGTGTACAGAAAGAACATGTGTTACATGGGTGTCAATGAAAAAAAAAAAACAAAAACATTTTCCTTATACTATACTCAAGAAAATTTTAGAATTATTTAAACCTGTGCCTGGAACTCCCTTGGAGAACTACAATACTATTCTTAGCGTTATCCTGGTAATCTCTAAAGCAGTAACACAAAACTGAAGTGTTAGATATATTTAAATTATGTAAACAACTGAAGTTCAAAGTCTCACCTGCACTTCTGCTCCATTTCATCTTTCAACTGCATTTCATTATGTAGCTGTTCTTCTAACTCATAGATCATCTTCTGCATATTTTCCAGCTTTAAGTATATATTTGTACATGAAAGAACATGTATTAAATTTAGAAACTTTAGAGAGATACCTAATAATATTCAGTTCTGCTTGCATTGCATCACAGCTTACTTTCTTCTACCAAAATAAGACATTTTACCTTATTAAGACGTGATGCATGTCCCTCCTTCCCTGCCTCCCCACCGTGAAATTTAATTACAAGAAGTAACACCATTTTTTCATTTGCATGCACATGAAATTTTAGGGTATCTTCAAAATTCACAGGGCTAAGCTAAATCAAATCCTCCTTGTTTTACATTTCTTCAGAATCTGACTAAAGATATTACCGCAAAAATATAAGAAAGCACTTTCGTTAGTCTCAAAATTTCTTCTAGCAGGAACCAGTGTATTTTGCAATGCATCTTCAAGCTCCCAACAAGTTCAGGAAGCAGAACCAGGCTTGTCAGTTACTGGCAATGGGGAGAAAGTACTCTTACCATCTCTTTAGTCAGAGATCATTCTTACAGCTAGAACTGTATTAAGGTTTGAAAAATAGTAACAAACTTCATATGTTAATACAGCACATTACTGCATAGCATGTACTCTTTGCCAGCAGGATAAACTCAGAAATTCATTCTTTTCATGTAGCCTCAAAATACCTACTTTCTACCGAATATCTAGGCACAATAATCCCCCTCCAACATCAAAATCCTCAGTTAACATGATGGTGTCAGCTTTGAAGCAGCTCATTAAGTTAGCCTTGTGTCGATTCATTCACCTTTCTACTGATATTGTCAGAATTTCAGCCTATTTAGTTTTTCCACATTTCCCTCAATGTTCTTGGAACTGCATAGAGAAGCACTACATTCCTAATCTAGACTCTCTTCAAAGCAACATATTCAAGTGGTTCTGATCCTTTACTTTTTTGTTTCCTGTTTTAACTCCAAAATCTCAAAAAACTTCAAAAAATTACACATTTCAGCACTTAACAGAGCAGCTCTGGAAAACAAATTACTGGTATGACATAGAACATAACACTACGTGGATCAGACAGTGGTTGTAGTTAAAAACAAGGGATGGCCTTTAAACCTAAACTTGGAGGAAAAAGGAAGGACCAGTACACAACGTATTTATCTCTGGTATGAACCACTGAGAAATAAAGCAAGAAGCAAGACTATTTAAAGGCTCTCACTTTAATAAGAAAGGAACACAGCAAATGACCCAAAACAGGATAACAAAGTTTCAATGTAATTGCTCTTCCATTTCTTTTTACTCATGTTATAGCCCTTCCAGACAGGGCGCACAGAGGAACTAAATGGGATAGATGAGAAACAGGTCTAAAAAGACATCTGGCAACTGAGGCATTTCTGTACTGACTCCTACTAGCTTGGATTGCTATCGCATCCTCTTGCGTCTCTCTGTCTCTGCATGTTCTCACATCAAGCTGTACCCCAGGGGACCCATCTGAGCTTGCTGAGCAGTCTAATTATATCAGTAGAGACAACAGGCTTCCGGACAAAGTTCTGCACAATCTGCTATCAATAGACTAAAGAATACCTTGAGAAAATCCTGAGTTACAATTAACTCTGTATAAAAGCACTCCTTTAAGTTTTAGTTTGTTCTCAGTTTCCATTTTGAGTAGGAAGCAGGAGAGGAAAGGACTATAGAAAAGCCTGTCTGCAGCAGAGAAGTCAAGAAGAATCCCTCTGGAACTGTCATACGTTTTCTTTTTCCTTAATCACCAGTGAGTCTGGTTCTGTACCCTGAGCAACGAAGAAGAACAGATTCTTTTGCACTGAATCTTAAGTTTTCTCCTTTTTCTGAAAATCTAACTGTTTACAGGTGGTTATGACAGCACTAAACCACAGTAGGCAATCAGATCTTCAAAGAGGTTTGATACTCAGTAAAAGGACAAGGACATTGAATTCAATTTTTGCACAAAATCATGGCCTAATTCTGTGAAGTTTTACACACTTGCAAAACAATTAATTTCTTGGAAATTCGTGGTGCTCATGTCTCTCTTAGAAGACATTCAGTACGTCAAAATGCAGAGAGACCAGGTAACATCTTGTGTTATATTTCCAAAACTAATTAATTTGCTAACCACGTGTCAACATTACCGTTTTCATTGCAGCATGTAATGAAAGAAAAACAGCTGAGAAAGAACTGTGGGGTACAAATATCTTGTAGTGAAGACTCAACATTTATTTAAACCTTCCTACACTTAAATTCTTCCAGACCTTCACCTTCCAAAACTGCTAAAATCACAAGACATTCAAATATGGACAAGACTTCTGAGGGCTCTTTAACTACAGACTGAGCAGTATTCCACTGAGTACCCCAAGTCCATTCAGTAACTCTCTTCAAAAGTCAACCAAAAGCCAGCACACAGTTTTAAGCACTTTCAAATATTTGCAAGTCTGGCTCTGTTTTTAAATTTTACTATATCAACAGTCAAATGCTTATGAGGAAAAGAAAGCATATCAAACACATCAATATACATAAAGAACCAAGACATTTCAATGAACAAATTCAGTTGCTCAATAAAGGACATAGTCAGTTCCCCTGCCCTGTACAAATTTTCTCTGGGTAGTGCCATGGGTCATTAAACCTTTTTATTGCCAGTTTAAGAGAAAAGGGAACACAATACCTTTTCTACTCAACAGAAAACAGAAAAAAATACTAACAAAGTAAATCATAGTCAAACCAAGATTTCTTCTAGAGTTTATCAATTTTTTTGACAATGCTTTCTTCTGGAAAGAATGTAATTTGTAAAATATCCAACCATTCTCAGGGAATAGCTTGATTTCTATCACAACTTACATAGAATCCAAGCGTTCAACCAAGTCTCAAACACCTTAGCATATCTTCCTGGAAACCTGACTCCCAAGATGCTTGGGAATAAGTATTCCCAAGAAAGAATTTCTGACCATTTCTTGCTAGGTGAACTGCTCTGGAAATGCAGATCCTCAGTGCCCCAACTCCCAACAGCTTGTGGGGAAGGCTTGCGAAGGAGCAGAATGCCCAAGCTTGGTACATTATCTTCCACCTCCCACTTAGTTCACTGAAGTCCACACTCCATGGTTGCCACAAAGCTACCCAGGATTGATAAGGCACTCTAAAAACACTGCACAAGCACTTTAATACTTCCAAAGTTAAAAACTGTGAATCCTTTTCCACAAAAAGTTTTGGCTATTTTATTCAATTCAGGAAAATCAATGTTATATTAAGAAGTGAAATTCTGCTTTTCCAATAACTTTATTAGGGAGGTCATACTAAAAAGCTAAAAATTATGCATTGATTTCTCATATCCCAAAGTCTAAGATAACTTGACACATTTCTAACTCAAACAGTTTATGCCTATTATATGCAGTAGACTCTTTATTAGTATACAATAAAAATGAAGACATACCACACTTTTTTCCACACTGGAGCCTGTTCTGTTATCATTGGAATTTTCTGCAGGGACACCTAAATACCTGCAAAAACATTTTTTAAAGTTATATTTGAAGAGCTGTTTAAAGGCAAGATTATGAAAAAAAGATTAAAATAATAGAGACATCCTAAAATATAACTCCCAGATTTATTGCTCCAAAATACGGATAATCAAATAGTAACATAATCAGATTTAAGCACATTTAATTGAAAAATTCAATTTATTGTAAAGGTTAAAGCAGAAAGCTGCAATAGAAGGCCTCCAGAAAAAAAGGATTTCTGCCAAATACTAATACAACCACTTTTTTTTTTTTAATAACCATTAAAAAACCTTTGCTGTCCTTGGTTACAACACTCTCATTGGCTTCCATCCCATAAATATTTACTCAGGCACTTATGCAGCAAGTAGCAGTAATGAAGCAAAGTTTGCAGAGATTGTGTAACTTTCAACAAAGTTACTAAGAGTTCCATACACAAAAAGTTTGCCCTGAAGCCAGTGTTCTTATTTTACATAAATGTTTTCTAAAAATACCATAAATTTCTAGTTGTGATGATTCTGAAGAGTCAAGTAAATAAATATAAATTACTATTTTCAAATTCCTTTGGTATTTGATGTGATATTCTTGGCCTGATAACTGATTTACAAAGACATAAAGCATCTATTAAGGGCATCAGATTATGTGAGGAATAACTCTCCAACACATGAACTGAGAAAGGTGGACACATCCTCTTTTTGTTTCACATGGATATTTTCAGATACAAAAAAGCCTCTCAAAAGATCAAGGAGGGTAAAATCAAAGGCATTTCTAAACCATGGTCAAATTAAACATCAAGCCAGCTTTCAGACAATCAAATGACAAAGTAGAAATGAAGCAGTTTCCTATAGAAACAGGCTTGATGTCTGGAGTACAAGAAGCCACCATATTTTACACACCAGGGTTGTTGAGCAGTGAGAATGTGATACTTAGACAGGCACAGCACCAGCTCCATCAAATCTAGAAGAGAACTCACAAGCCAGATAGGGCTACAAAGCGTTCTCAGCTGGTATTCCAAAACCTGTGTTAAAATGTCCAAATACAGATTTATTTTTCTTTTAATACTTGAACTGTTTTCAGTACAAAAAGAAAACAAATGTTAAGATTACAGGTTTAGCAAGCATGAATAGTCATTTCAGATTTTTCAAGACCATCACAACCAGCAGAATATTACATGACAAAATTCAATTCTAGGCCAGCATCATAGTTCTAGTAAGCCTACAATGTTATGATAGTAGCAGAGAGCAGCAGAGCTCTTCCATGACAGCAAGAACACAGACACTTAGTTCTCTAAATTCCTGATACTGTCCCCCAAAAAGGAAGACGGGGAAAGAAGAAATTCTGTTATTAACAAGCTCCTAATATGCTACTTCTTGACAATATATTCCAAGATATTCCTGCAATGCAAAAATTAAAACTTTTCAAAGTTACAGACTAAAATGAGAACAGTAGGTGAAACTCTTGAACTGCTGAACTCACCCAAAGTGAATGGAAAGCCTGCAAGTCCTTCTATGCCTTACCATGGCAAAAAGTAACAACAAATCCAACTCTTTGCAGAGATGGAAAGAATTTCACCACAGGCTTGGGAAAGTGTTTCCTCTTCTATGCAAGGACGAAAACCAGATTTATTTCCTTTAAGATTTTCCTACCCAGAAATGCTATTAAAACTAACAGTCTCTATCTGACAGTTATACTAGAAGTTTTAGCCCATTTTAAGCCTGACCGACACCACAATTAAAAGCAGCTTTCCAAGTAATAAAAGTCGTTGAGAATTTCGAATGTAGATATAGCTATCAATAGGGCCTACAATAATAATTACTATGGAAAGCATGAATTAATGCAGTTTTAACTGATGTAATTTAGAAGTCTTTTAAGCAATAGTGAAAATCATAAAGCATCACAATCTCACTCTGCAGTGGATGTGCAATTAAAAAAAAAGAAAAATTATGAAGCAGAAAGCAGGCAAGTGGGAAATATTTCTAGTAAGCCAAGGTTTAATTCACCACACACTGAAACACTGATGTAAGGTATGGAAACTTCATATACAGTTCAGGGACAGTAATTTGCAGTAAAACAAATGGACTTTCAAACCCTGATTCATGACTCTACACACACAACTCAGTGCTCTGCAGGCAGCTCTGCCTAGTAGTGGCAACAGTGGATTTTTCTTGCTTAGCTTCTGCAGCATCACTATAAAATCTCAATGCAGAATAGAACATTCAACAACACAATGTGATATTTTAAGGTAATGATGCCTAGCAGTACTTACTATCATTGTTAAAGTATTAAAAGAGTATAATTTTTAGTATTCTGAATGATTAATATGTATCTGAATATACTTAAATCTAAATACTGGTTGGTAAGAGTCAGAAACAGTGCCAACAAAAGAAAACACCATTAATTTGCTTTCTGCATACGTACCGACGGTTGCTGTAGTACGTAAATCCTACAAAAGGAAGCTGGTTGCCCACAAATGCTTTTGGTATGGGAAATGTTTCTTCCTCTCCTTTGTCTTCTTCCAGATCATCAAAATTACTAGTGTCAATGTCACTACTTAAGTCAGGCACAACTGGTGCTACAGCTAGAAAAAATGCAAAATATTATGATAATTATTATACTACTCAAGTCACTAAAAATTTTTTGCTTGGTATAGAGTAAATAAAACTTTAAACTCCTTTAAACAAAAGACACCAGAGTCCTTTTGCTAACGTGATACATACATAAGCAAGACCACCACTTCTGAGGAAAGCAGTACTTACTGTCTCTGAGTGTTTCCCAAGCCCACTGATCATTTTTGAAGAAAAGGTGCCGTTTAATTTCTTCTACGCCATTTCGTCCTAGCCTCACTTCCCTGTTAAAGAGTATTTTGGTTAAACACGTGAGATTCCAAATATTATTCTGAAGGAAAGACTCATTTTACGGCATAATCTAACAACAAAGACAATAAAATACCTCTAAAGCTCCGGTAAAACAGACATAACTCAAAAGTTTCCACAAGATACATATATATATATATATATATATGAGCATAGCAGCTACATTTCAGAACAGAGTTTGGTTTTAACTTTTGTCTATAAGAAGCTCTGCTGCTTCCCTTTCCACCATCATGAACAGCTCAGGCAATTGCCAAGATGCTACATTGCATTCCTGCCCAGGTAATAAGAATTTCACTTCTGTTGAGCAGTTTAAAAATGCACACAAAACAAATACGTATTTTCTTTCAGCATGACAAGAAATACTCTTAATGAAGGCTTACTTTCATTATGAGTAAAATATAAATCTTACCTATCAGTTAAAAAGGCACAAATAAGGTTTTTTGCCTCTTTAGAAATGTCACTGTCATCAGGGAAAGTAAGGGAGTTCTTATGGTTCATAATCTTACTGTATGTTCCAACCAAAGAATCTGCATAAAAAGGTGTATCGCCTGAAAAAGCAGAACCATGGACATTAAAAAGCAGATCAAAATTATTGTAGACTTGATTTGCAATAGCTGAATTACATATACAACAATATATGCAACCAAGCGAACAAGAAGCAAGGAGAAATGTTTGAGAACTCTGCTAGAATTTTTCTAAAATATATTCTGTAAATACCAGGATCTGTAAACCATAGCTTATGCCAGAAGAGTAATAATGTTAAAAACAAGAGTGATCTTAACATGGGAGTCTACTTAAGTAGTGTAGTGTAGTCTATTTTGATGATCCTACTACTCACCTACAAGCATCTCATACAAGAAGACTCCAACTGACCACCAGTCACATTCACGCCCATAGTAACCATCCCCTCCCTGGGACTTCAGTACTTCAGGAGAGATGTAGTCAGGTGTTCCCACAGCCGTGTCACATCGTACCATTCCTTCCTACAAAGGAGAGAAAACAGCCAGGCCCATATATAAGATCCAACATTGCCAGTAAGTTCCATGAGTTTATGCAGCCGAAGCAACATCAACAGATCCACATCAAATTTTGTCAACAAACATTCTTTTTAAAATGGATTTTTTGTATTTTTAAAGTCCAAGCTGCTCAAGCCAGAACAAAGCACTAGATCTGTCAAACACAATGGAAGTTACTTTGAAAACCTCAGTTAGTATCCAAGGAGTAATCAGAATTGCATCTAGGCCCTGCACACACCACACAGCCACTCATGCCAGTATAAATATAAATGCGTCATTTGCTGACAGGATGTACTGTAAACAGTGAAAGCTGCTCTGTTAGCATAAATGGGTCAACATTAGGGATTTTGATAACAGGAACAGCTGAACTGCAAGTTTTTGGCCTCTGACTCAAGATATAGAGTGTTAGGAAGACTAAAGGTAGATAAGGCTTTGAAAATCTAACTGGAGAGACTTCAAAACAGGTAACAGGCGAGAAGAATGTTAGATGTTCCTCACACCCCTGAGAAAGGGCTGGCAGAACTGAGATCAGTCACACTGGAGCTGTCATCCAGAACGCTGAAGCTGCAACCACACACCCTTTTCCAGTGCCACTCAGGCACTTCTGAAACAATCCTATGCCATTCCAAGAAATCGACCAGTAGAAAAAACTTACATAAAAATACATAACTAAGCAAATAAAATAAATGCCAATCTAGGGTTGCATATACAGCAAATCCTAAATAAAGCTCCTATGCTGAGCAGCTTTTTCTTCTATAGAGTAACCTTTCTCTTTCAAAAGACTAGGGGAATCAAGATGAGGCTCAAAACTACTAGGATACGTACACATAACCTGCACTTGGTTTTCAGTGGTGCCTTTTATTCAGCAGCTAAGTACAGTAATTTATTCAAATCCCATGGAATATGGTGAGAACATACTGTACATACTACACCAACTCTACTAAGTACCACATATTTCAGATTTCCACTGTTATGTGTTCCTCAAATATATGCGCAGGCTGACACAAACCAGTCAGTTTTGTGTAGGGAACAGTGCTACACAGTATTTGAATACTGTTGCAAAACATTTTTTTTTTAATTACTTCAGAATACATTTTTAAAAAACAAATAATTCTATGATACCCGTTTCCTTCAGATTTGTCTTCATGCTATGTCAGCAACAGTTAATAAGTACAACTGGTATTCAGCACCTGGCACATCAGTTTTGATTCTTTCATTTCTGGCGCACTATGTAAAAATCATCTCATTTCTTTGCATTAACTTTTCATACCAAAAGACTTAGAGAACTAACCCCGAGCATCTAGAGACAATAAAACGCTTGACTTCAGAAAGTTTCTTTTGAAAATAGTTCTTGAAGAACTATTTCTGCACTTTACATTGTCACTGAATAAGATGCATGAATCAGAATCACAGAATGATTTTGGTTGGAAGGGACCTTAAAGATCGTCTAGTTCCTTTCACTAGACCATGAAGAAAAATAAGACAACACAGTGGACTTTACACTCTTCTCATCTAGCTTAAAACCTTTCAGTATCTTTTCTTTTCACTTTTAAGTATGTTTTCCTTTCACAAACAGAAAAGTGAAATTACAAACATGCTTACCTTGTTCATCTTCATACAAGTACCAAAATCTGCTAATTTTAAATGACCAGCTTTATCTAGCAGCATATTATCGGGCTTCACATCTCTGAAAGAGGAAAAATACTTACTTTAAAACATAAAAAAATCAATTTAACTTATGAAAACAATGGAAGTCAACTGCTTTTCAGATGCAACATTGCATGGAAAAACAGCAACATTAAAGCACCACTATTGTCTCCATTTTTTTCTGCTTTTTCTAAGTATCACAACCAACACAGACTGCTGAACTATAACATTTTTAAAAAGTAGAACACATGAGAATACAGTCTTAAGTCATCAAATGTAATAGATCTGGACACTAATCTTGAACCTCAAGTTCCTAAAAACACTCAATGGTTATGTCAAAAAGGCATTGAAAACACAGCTTCTTTTCTGTACCACTTCATTTCAAGGGAATGACTGGATGTCATTTTCAAAATTCTATTACTGTGAACAAGTATTTTCTCATGACTCAAGAGGAGCATTAACTTATATCCCTCTCCACCAACTACTTTTACTATAGAAGTTTTCATAAAGTAACTGGTAAAGTGCAGCATGTTGATGTTACTGAACATACTGAAGCAGAATAGTAGTAAGAAACAATTATCAAGATAGCATAACACAAATTTCAGGAGGAAGTATATTTCAGAGACCTCAAAGGAGAACTCTGGCCGTTACCATCAGATAAAATGTAGTGCAAATGTACCAGTACACTCACAGAATAATTCTGGTTGGGGGGGATTTTTGTAAGACTCTCAGTTAGCTGCCAGATCAAAGTACAGCTACAAAGTCAGATTCAACTTCAAAGTTACATTAGGTTACTCAAGGACAAATCCAAGCAAGTTTTCTTTTTCTTTTTTTTTGAGGATGGAGATTCCATAACCTCTCTTGTTCTGTTTGACCTCCCTCATAGTGGAAAAAACAACTCCTAATGAATAGCTAAATAGTCCCTTGCTGCACCTTGTGTCATCCATTCCCTTTCATCTTTTCGGCATGCAACCTGAATTCTGGCTCCACCTTTTTTATAAAGTCCTGCTGGGCAGCTGGTGACTAAAGCTTTCTGTCTTGCCTGAGCACTGCTCATGTTGTGAACAGATACAGCGCTGATCCCAGCATCAAACCTCTGGGGAACTGCTGGTAGCTGACTGTTGCTGGACAGCACAATCTATTCAAAGGTATCTAGACAGTTCTACGTGTTAAAGCTGTACCTTTCTAACCTGGCTACAACTACAACCTTGCTGAAGTCAAGACAAACGTACTCTGCCTCACCAGTGAAGCCCATCATCTCAATGCAGAAGGTAACTGGTTTGGGAAGGCATGCATAACCCTTCATAAAACCATGCAGGCTGTTCACAATCACCTTCCCATCCACATGCTCAGAAATGGTTTCCTGAGAATTTAATTCAACTGCCCTTAGGCTGGCTAGCCTTCAGCTCCTCTGACTTTCTCCTCCTGGCCCTTCTTGGGGCAAGACAGGTGTGCCATTTGTTTCCTTCCAGTCACCAGGGATCTCCCAATTCCCACACATCTTCCAAGGTGACAGCAGTATCATAAGGCTACTTGCCAGCTCCCTCACCACCCATGGCATGCCCCACCTTGTGCCTTGGACACGTACATGTACATATCCAGTTTTTACAACTGGGACTTAGTTTGATCTTCCTCTGCCAGAGCAATGCTTCCCTCTCCCAAGCTCTGCCACTGGGAGAGGGAAGCATTTCAGATCCAAGAGGCCTGAAAGCAGACCTTATCAATGAAGGCTGGGACAAAGGCAGCAGCCTCAGCCATTCCCTTGTCCTTTGTCACTTGGTCCCTGACCCATTACGCAGTAGGCCCATTTTTTCATAGGTTCCTTTTCATTCATCAGAGTTTAATAGATTAACTACAGGGGAAAACAAATACCAAAAAATCTGCTGGTGTCAAAATAATCTAAATTTTCCCAAAAAAAACCTCGTTGTGCTGCTGGCATCTTCTAATGCCTGCTTTCTAAAGCTTGCAAACAGTTCATTCAGGCAGATAATTTACCCATTAGATGCAGCATAGCTACATAATTAATGATGCTCTAGATCCTACTCAAGCAATGGATTAGTAGTTTATTTTGCTTTCTGGTTGCTTTTTTGCAAAAGCTTACGTGTTAACGCTGATCTTGTGACCAAATTACAAATTGAAAATATATATACTATAGTGTATACTACACACTACTCAAATTCTTCCTGTATTTTCTGTTGAAAAAATTATTCTTCTGCTTCTAGTTAATACAATTTTAAAAAAACTAGCAACAGATACAAGTTAAAATATCAAAAAGAAAACTTCTCAACCTATCTCAGAAGTGACTACATTTCTCCTTAGGGCAAGTACAGAATATAAAACTAACCCAAGTCCCTTTGTTCTGCATCTCAATTTTCCATCTTGCCCCTTACAAGAAAACATATGGCTGGGAGATTTTCCTCACATTGTTCACAGATTCTTGTTTAATGGGTCACTGAAGCTTCAAATGCCTAGCAGAGAATTAATTCCTAACAGTGGATACTACTGTGATCAAATTCCCTGAACAGATTTTTCTAATCAAAAGGAAAGAGCCATTTTGGGGCCAATGTGCTCATACCTTTTTTGTTCTTGTTATCTCTTGGTAAAGTGGGACAAATTTATTGCTCCCCAAACTGAGGAACATCGGCCCGCTGAAAACCTTTACTCTGACTGTATCACCTCAGATTTACAGTTTCTGATGGCAACAACTTTTCAATTTGTAAGATGGAATAATTATGGAATAACAATAAAGAAGTAGTATCTTGAATTTTAAAACTGCCTAAACTGAAGTAATTCTGGCAGCATCAGGAAATAAACAACCCTATGTAACATCTTTTTCTTTCTCACCTGTGTATAAAACCCATTGAGTGAATTGCATCTAATGCAAGTACAACTTCAGCAGTATAAAATCTTGCCCATTTCTCTGGAACATCGTAGTTACTCATTAGATTCACAAGGTCCCCACCAGGCATGTATTCCATCACCATGTAAAGGTAACGGTCATCTTGGAATGCGTAAAATAACTGCAAAAAGCAAAAAACAAAAAGTAAGCCACTTAATGTTCCAGTTATCTTTAATATTTTGCTTGTTGGCAATCAAAGGCATTTCTGCGCAAACTGATTTCCAAAGTAACAGAATTGCTACAATTACTGCAGCAATTCTCATCATCCTGCAGACTTCCTAAAAAGAAATCAGCCTCTAGAGCAAATTTTAGCCAGATCCTCCATCCCTTTATATTACCCTGGAAGAAGAGTGCTGGTTACAAATCAAGATTAGTGAATTTGGTGCAATAAATTTTGAGATAACTTCAAAGAATGCTCATTACATTAAGAGGACAAAATGCTTCTTTTCTCACTGGGATGCTAGTTGACACATATGCAAACATGAAACTAATGTACTGCAAACACCTGCCTGATTCTATTAGTATTAACACTAAATGTTTATTTTTTTATTGTCAACATTTATTTATTATATAGAAAATGAGCCTAAACTTTAAACAATAAAAATATTTCCCTCAAAGTTGTCAGCCCTCTGTTCAACATGAGTAGTGCAAGCAGATTTTTCTTTACTTAGAATTGTATGAAATTCCTAAGTTTAATTCTGAACAATCACACCCAGACAGATAGTAATGCAGTTACCCATTTGGCTTGGGTAAATCTTGAATGAGTTTGTGTAATTCCAACCTAACAGAAGAATTTATACGCTTAAGGGTAAGAACAGTTTAAATTAACAAGCTGACATGTGCACACACAATGCATGATGATTGGTTCAGGCATGCTCCTCAGAACTTCAAAGGCAGCAGCACCTCCCAAAAAACTGTCAGTGACAACATTAGAATGAGGAAAAAATAGCCAGAGTGGGTATAATTTGCAATCAAAGATACACACAGAAATTAGAATACACAGAAGCTGTGTCTTAAGTATGTCTTTCTAGTATGCTGGATGCCTCAAATAATTACTACAGAGCAGATGCACCAATATATATCTGGCAAAGAGTTTTAATAATAAACAGAATAGTTTATCTTGTAAATGTTATGAGAAAATACAGTTTGAGGCAAGTGCGATACCTGCTATTTTGTACAGCATTCCCAATGTTAGTGATGTATTCCCTAGCAGGCCAAAAAACCAAAAAAGAGACTTCGAAACATGTAATTCCAAGTCATGCAGTGTTGCAACCAAACTATCCTCTAACGACAGTATTTTAAAAGTAGTATCACTTTACCTGAACAACCCAGGGACTATTAGCAAAAGCCATAATATCCCTTTCTTCCCAGAAGAATGCAGAATCTGATCTTTTTATCATCTCAAATTTGCTCAGAAGCTTCATAGCATACACTCTCCTTGAGGATTTATGCCTTACCTGTGAAGGCAAATGGGACATATGAAACATATTAGTTTGCCATATGAACACATGACGAACATGACTGAAAACACTGCTTTTCCTGCTTTACCATTTAGCATGTTTTATAAGACTCTTCACATTACTATAAAGGATTATATACTGTAGGTCCACAAAATAATTACATCTGACAATGCATTACTTTTAAAATACTTGCTAGAACTATTCAACACACAAGTCCATAGGCATTAGAGTCACATAACTTGCACATACGTGCCTTTAAAAGGACAAATATTGGCAGTTAGTGTTGTTAGATACCATAAAGTTGAAACTATGAGCATTTTCCAGAGTTCATTAGCAGATGTGTATACTTGCTGCTGTATTTCCAGTTTCTCCCACCAGCATTCAATTAAATAAAGCAGGATGAACAAGCCTGGCTGCTAACCTATCACAAACAACACACATCTCTCATCTGTGAGAACTGTGTCCACAAAAATCTGGTGTAGCCCCTGAACTGGCAGAAACTCTTCTAGCCCTTAAGACTTCTTCAAGTGTCCATGTAAACAGTGGTAAAGGATCATTTTCTTGATTATGAGGAATACACATACAATTTTATTCTGAGAAGACTACAATGCAAAACAAGTACTTGTGCACTTGGATAGGACCAAAATACGACATTTTCAAAAACATTTCCATGAAATATAAAGGAACAAAATTTCACTGAGCTAAAGGTTTTAATATTTAAGACTGCATCTTCAGAACACTGCACTGAGAAACAGATGCATGAGCAAATACTACAGAATACATCCAAATGTACAAATAGAAACTTAACTTACCAACTGAACCTCCCCAAATGCCCCTCTACCGATCACCTTCACCACTTCATAATCTTCAGCTTTCATGCGCAGATCTCTCATTTTATTTACTGTGTCTTTATCTATACAGAACAAAATTCACATTTCATATATAGTCAACTTAATTAAACCCATTTGTCTAATTTCAGTTTTTCAGTTTTTAGAAGAAGTGCTGCTCAAAGAACCTACCTTCCCATTGAAAAACTCTCTGCAGAATGCATGACCTCATTCTCATGACCACAGTAACCAAAACCTGACATAACCTAGTGCAATGACTCTACTGTACAATCATATTACAGGAGATCTTAATTTAGGAATTTCTTAAAAATAATTACCTGGAAAAAAAAAAAAGCTATGCAAAAATTTCATATCCAGCATGAGCCTGCTTGCAAGCTGATCAGTATAATAAGATTATTTCTGAATAAACATGCAACAGATCTGGGAAAGCGTTATCAGAAAATACACTACAAGACACTTGAAAAACTATTTTTTAAAAAAGTCTCGCTTTTCTGCACTTTCATGATTCCTAATACTCAAAAAAAGTAGATTTTAATTTAAAACATGCAGTGGGAATCATTGCAATTATTTATATAAACCTGTCATTCTATAAACTAGAATAATTTACAAACTCCCCGTGGGCAGATATTCTAATTCCAAATTTGGTAAAAGATTAAAACAGTCTATTTTAATCCATGTGGGTCAACACTGGCATGAGACTACGTAGAAAAGCTTCATGCTTCAGTATTTCTAAAAGTCAGGAAGTTCTACTAAAACAGATATGCTTCTAATAAAATAAATTATGCAACAATGTTTTATTTTCAAAAATAATATTCTAGGCCTAAAAGCAAAGTTTAGAGAGAAGTAAGGACAGGGGAAGAAAAAGAAGGTGAAATAAAATATTTTAAGTTCATACGTAAAAAATGAGGAGGCACTTGACAGAAAATTATCATTAGATTTCTGCCTACACAGGCCACAATCTAAAACAAAAGCAGCCTATGTATAATAAAAATTCAGTAAGATTTTATTACTGCAAGAGGAACAAACATAGTTCTGTTTGAATAAATACTCTGTGGCATTACTATCTACTGTAAAGCTAACTCTTTACAATGCAGCATAACACAGGCTGATTCCGGTAAATTGTGGCAAAATTCTAAATTCTGACAAATTCTTTCACACAAGGATCAAAATATTCAGTAGTTCCAACAAATAATGCACTGCCTTATTTGCCCTGGTGACAACTGGCCTACAGTAGAGGAGGAGCAAGACTGCACATAACTAAAATGCAGCAATTTTCATGACATCAATTTTCTAGTTATTGTTAACTTCTTGCCTAGTAATCTCACAACAGGAGGTCCACCACTTCTGAATGAAAAAGCCTGACATCGGCGCAAAAAAAAGCTAAGCACAATATGAATCCTTTACATGGTATTCAATCACAAGCCTTGCCTACGAACAAAGCAGAATTAAGGAAAATACATGTGAAGAGCAACCTAAGCTAAGGATTTTAAAATAATGTAAATCAAGCTTGTGATCAGTTGCAAACTGAAATTTACTGCTTGAGATACCTACTAACACTCAGTTATCTTCACACAACGTTACAGTAACAACCATGTTGGAAATTCGACCTCCATATTCTAAGATCTGTTACACAAGGTTTATCAGGCTGCAATATACTTCAACAGGCAGTTCCTTATCTCCCAGGACCAGTGGAGGACCTGGCCAGCTTAAGCTGTATGTACAGCTGGGGTGGCTCCCATGGCTCCAAAAAATCACCCTCTCCATATTGCCCTGAACTTTGGTTATAGGCTTACATGCTGCCTTAAAATAAACTGAGCCACCACTGCAAAGCAGGGCTCTCAGATACCTTTAATACTCATTTCTTTATTCTTTTAATTCTATATGGTAGAAATTCAATAAGGTTCTACATTTGCAAAAATCATCCTCACAACCTCAGGTGGTAGAGGCAGATTTTGGAGGCTCCACAAATATACAATGTAAATTAGAGATAAGTAAAGAGGGGATAAGGAGTGGTTCATAGGGCAATCAGTCTATAAAATAAAGGAAGCAAACTCCAATTTTATCTGTCATCTAGAAATTTATTTTAAATTTCCGCAATAATGGCGCAAACCAGGCAGCTAATACCGCAAAAAAGATATTTAAAACAGTCTTCTAATAAAACTAAAACAAACATTAAAATATCTTTTTAATTATAGAAATTCAAGGCAAATTGGACTTCACAGTTCCCTCTAAGGCTGCTATTTGCACATCCACAGCTTGCTTTCATATTTCAGCAAACACTGCAAGTTAATGTTCTAAAGGCAGTTTGAAGCGAACTAACATGTTCTATTCTCCACCTTCAGACTACTTTAGGTCATATCTTACACAGTATATAATTTATACCTAAAAGATATTCATTATCAGGCTGTAAATGTAAAAGTTTTCTTTCACTCAGCCCCAATTGCAAAAGTGAAGCTTTTTGAGACTCACTAATGATTTCACTACTCATAAAAATTACATTCAAATTATCTGTTGCAATGAGTATTTCCTTTGCCTAATACAACTTCTCTTTTCTCCAAGAGTTTCACCACACCTTCTCAGTAAATAACTGAGTATACAAAATGTGCATGTAACTCAGCATATGGTATCAATATAGTTTGAACTGTTAAAAGTTAAACAGAACATGTGAGCTTAGGCTTTCAGTAACCAGCTTATGTGCAAGTGAGCCATCAACTAGATCTAGTGGGCTCATATATTCACACAAATGGAGAATCATGTAAAATAAACACCACAAATTCACTATCATAGGTTACAGTTTCACCCAATAAACCATTTGAAAAGATCTTGGAAACAAAAAAACCCCCCACAAATTTCAATTAAGCAAAGACAAAAAAATACTTTAGTCAAATTACTTTATATTTGCCACAAAAAACATTTATTATAGAATTCAACTGAGATGCTTAAGCCTGTAAAAAGCTAATATTAGCTTAATTTCTAAGGTTTGCCCATTTAGTCCACAGGCAGAAGCAAGTCTTCAATTAGCAAACATTTCTGCCATGATCTTCAGAATTTGTCAGTTTGGCAGCCTTTAGAAAAAATTTGCTTCTTTAACACCTTTTTGGGGTTTTCTTTGTTTGTGTTTTGGTTTTTTTAATTATGAAAATTATGGAACTATGATTTCTATTTTAAAAATCAACTTTATTACTTTAAAATGTTATTATAGAGTATAACGTGCACAAAATCTGGTAGTGGACAAATACAGAGTAAATGCAGAGAATTCTGCAGACACTTCAGCTGCATACACAAGTGAATGCATCAGCTATGCAGTATAAAGTTTTCATTAAAAGAGACCTTTTATACTAAAAAACCCCAAAAGCTTACAAAATGCATGCTCCAGTCTGTTAGTGAACAAATATTTAATACTATTTTTTGACATTGTATACATCATTATGTCATTTTACTGTTAATTGCTTATGATACCTTTGTACATGAAATCACAAAACAAGTTATGAGAATCCAGGGAGTTGCCCCCACAAAGACAACAGGCCTTTCTCTTAAAAGGCTGTGTGCCACTGCAGACAAGGCAACAGAGTGGACATTCAATTGCTGGAGATGAGATTTGTATAGGCAGCTGTCACTTCTCAGTGGGAAATAAATAAATAAGACTCTTACAGTAACTTGCACCCAAAAATTCAATGCACTCCAAATCCCTAGCTGCCTTTCAAAGAGCTAGAAGAGGTGTTTTCTTTTTGATAAGATAAACTTCTGTTTAGTAACTTAAACATTAAATACTTACACCTGTTTAAGAAGTTGTCAATGTTCTTGTTTTTTCTTAAGGCAGGAAAATCCAAGTCATATACCAAAGCATCTAATCCATCCTTGAAAAAACCAAACAAAACAACAAGCAAAATTAAGTATTTGGAAAAATAATTATACATGCTGCTAACTGAAGAATCAAGATAAAAAACCAGTTGTCCCTATCAATTTTCCATGCAAATGAAATCATTCACACTATTTAATGACTGTTAGCAGTTACATGAAACAGCTGTTACTCCTTCACTTCCACTGGACTCATCAAAATTTAATTCTGTATACTTCTATGCATTATTAATTACCTTAATTAGCTCCATACTTACATGAAAAAAATTACTTCTTCCAAATATGAAAAGAACAAATAGCAGTTCTAATGAAGTTCAGTAATATTAAAAAGTCACAGTGTATCACATATGAGGAACTTAAACATGAAATGGCAACTGGCAAATAGGACAGTTATGGTCATCTAATTCTCAGAGTCAAACTTCCATATTTTCCCCATTGAATTCAGTGTGAATTCTCATGAACAAGATATTGGCTTTATACATTCCAACTTAAACCTAGAAACAAACAGCCACAAGCCCATCTGGCACTACTACCACAGCATACATCCGCATGAACAAAAGTAAACCAAACATCACCAAAAAGCCCAAGAGAAAAATAAAACAAAGAAGGAGATAGCTTTAAGGTGTTGTTAAGTGTCGTGAACTTTGTGACTTAACCTTTAAGTCTATGTTTGTCACTAGGTATAAATGGTTCCTCAGTGGACAGCATCTTCTTGGAGAAAAACTAAACCTAGTCTTTTGGATGAAAACTACAGATATGGTTTCTACAGAAAAATGATCAAGTATTCTAGAGAATTACATAACGAAGAATCAAAGAGCATTAGGTAGGCCTCTGTCTCAGGCAGGTATTGTGTGACAACTGCAAATGAGAGATGAAGAGAGAGATGAAGGTCTTAAAATACAAATTGATGGATGTTACCAGGGCACATCAGAGACGTACTGCTATTTACTCGCTCAGTTCATAGCTAGGTGCCTATGCTACCTATTTTTAACCTGTTCGGAGCAAGGTATTAGACCAAATATATCTTTGATCTGATCAGGTCAGATCTGACTAGAACTAATTTGATTGCTTTCAGCTTTTAAAGGGATTTTTCAATCCTTTTTTCAGGATTGAAAACTGATCCATCAGTCTTTTCTAAATATATCAAGTAACTATGCCTGAACAAAAGCTAGCGTATAAGCTTTTTGAAAGCTTATTTTCCAGGAATATATAGTTGAGAACACATTTGATTTAAACTGAAATATTATCAATTATTATCAATATCTTTGATCTTCCACTTAAAATTCAAACCTATTTTTCACCTCAGCCTTTAGGACTGACTTTTAACTATAAAAAAATCCCAAGTGCTACCAAAATCAAAATTATTTCTTGGTTTGCAGTCCTCACTTTTAAAGTATGTGAGATAGAAATAATTTACTTCAGATATAATAAGAATAAGCAGTAAAATGCTGCTAGAATTTGAAAACAGGTAGCTGCAAGGATAATCAGAATTACTTTAAAGGCTGGATATTATTAAATTTGTCAATTTCATGAAAACATGCCTGTTTTAAGTTACCTCTGCATACAGTGGCTCATTTTGAACTAAGAAATGTTAAAATTAAAATTATACAAAACAAGAAAAGCATCACAGTCTTTCACTTCTCTAAAATAAAGTCAGGTTTTGCATCTTGTGTATTAAAGGATCATCTTTTTGGACTGACACTGATGATGAAAAGGAAAAGCAAACAGCAAGGAAACAACATTTAACAGGTCAATAGTAGAAATAAGAGAGTAAGAGGCCAACAACAATTTGGACTCAAGACAGATGCAGAAATAAAGCTACACAGGGTAAGTGTAACCTAGTGAGAAATACTTGGCAAACTACTAAAAGACACCTGTTCCAAAAATACATAGTAAATATCCAGGAAATCCAGGGGAAAAAAAATCTATTCTTGGGTAAATTCAACAGAGAACCAGGATAATTGCTTGCACCAGTACAAAGCAGTACTTGCAGTACAAAGTCCACCAGTAGCTTCTGTGCATTTATCTCCGTGCTGTGTGAAGCAGTAGGAAAAAAACAGCTATGAGGCTGCTGGGTCACATTCAATGATTTTTAAAAGCAAATTAGAGATGGCATTGAACTATCAAAATTTGGGGTCCAGTCTGCCTTGAAGCCTTCAAATCTGTAGAGTCAATCAATTTGTTCATAGCTAACACAAAAAACTTCCACACGCCAAGAAGAAGCACAAAATTCTCAAATCCTGATTGGCTCTGGGGTTGTGCAATTACCTGTTTCAATTCAGGGCTTGCTTCAAAAGCCAAAATTCAGTCTTTTTATTTATAGGAAGGGAGGTTTTAAACACTGAATACAAAAATATAGGAAAAATAGGAATACGTTTAAATTTATAACATCAATCTTACTTTTGTATCATACTTTGTCTTTCAAAGTACTACAATATAAGCCCATGCCAAAAGAAGCATAAAGTATAGAAAATGTCATGGTTTCCTTGGTGTCTCAGGCATTTTAGGTATTTTGTTGTGCTATTTTTCGAAGTTTAAATTTAAAGATGGGAAAAAGTATACAAATTCACTTTTAATAGGCAAAAGCAAATTTCAATTCTGTTTAATTCAGAATTCGCCATATACGTTTCCTGTTCTGTTCTTCGCCTTCTAGTTCTTCGCTTTGAACTCTGTCAAGCAAAACACTTAACTAAAAAACTCTGAAATACAGATTCAAGCTATTGACCTCACATTCATTTCAAATCATATTTCAAGATCATGCAAACAATATCTAAGGAAGCTACATGCCAAGAATTGCTTATTTAAAAGGCTCTCAATAATCAGCTCCCCTTCACTACAGTATCCAGAGAATAAACTATCCTGGTTCAAAAGTTCCATTAAAAAAGGTAGAGATGGGTGATATTCTATAATAATTAAGAGACGTGCAAATTCTTAACTCTCAAATAATTACTTTTTCGACAGAACTGAGTTTCTAAAGAAAAAAACCAACTTGGTATTATTTTAGTGGCAGACTGCAAATGCAAGACTAAGCTTAAGGTAATTTTATGGAATCATAGTGGAAGCAAAATATTTGGAATACCTAGTGTATAACATAAAACATGAAACAGCCAATTGCACTTACATCAGCTAAAGCAGAAGAACTTGCAAGCACTACAAGCTGTGCCAGCACAAAGGGAAGCACAGCTATTTGTAAGTGGTATCACTGGTGAACAAACAGGGAGGAGTACACAAGCGTAAAGTGAGCGCTGGTTCAAAGTGGTGCAGGTCAGAGAGATGGGAATATATGACAGAGTTTAAGACTGCTTGCAGAAAAAGGGTAAAGGCCAAATGAGACACGATCATTATTGTCAGTGGCTGCAGAGATAACTCATCTCTCAGCTTTCTTCATTCCATCTTGCTCGATCTTTTAATATGTCATCTGACTTTTTTGGTAACACAGAAAGGAAGGAACATCATCCTTCCATCAAGACTTACAGCAGCCATACTCTTCTCGTCTTAAAAAAAAGGAATGACAAGACATCACTATAATAGGCAACCATATCTCTAATAGTTTCATGCACTTTACTAAAATAAGATGGCCTCCTTTTTATGATGGATTTTTTACCCACTTGGATGGGTTCCATGTATTTTTTAGTTGTCTCTTCTTTAAATACAGCACATTCCATACTTCTTAGAAACACATATTGTGGCTTAGAAGTATTTTCAGCTAACACTAAGTTCCACCTTATTCTGTCATTACACCGCAATTTTCCTGTTTAGCTTTGAGGTCTACACAGACATTTTCCTTTCAACAGTTTAATTAGATTACTAAAATAAACGGGTTTATACCTCCACTTACATGGTAAAAATACTTCAGAGGTGATTTTAAAAGAACAGGGGGAAAACTTCCTTTCTAATGTTCTTCAGTCAGTTTCATGGTCTGATACAGCCTTTTCTAGATCACATTCATTCAGTGAAATCATCAAAACTTTCATTATCTATTTAAAATACCTCATTTTATCCTGAAATTTAAAACACAGCACACAAAGCAGCCATTACAACATGCAGAGTTTTCTTCCATATGAAACTAACAATTCCACATATTCTGTTGGTTTAATTTCATTCATTACTACACCACACTTAAAAGTTTAAAAGGCATAGTTATATGGAGTAAAATCAAAGGTCTGTCTAGATACATAGACTGGCGCTGGAGATGACAGTAAGAATGTCCAGGAAAGAGGATATGAGCAAGTCCAGTACACAGTAGTACTGCTCAGGTGTATGTGTGAGGCAGAAATGGCACTGTCACAATTAACTATTTCAAAGATTTTCTAGGCAACATTTTCTTCAGTGATTTTCTAAAACATTTCTAAACGTTTTCTCTAGTTTAGTTTCTCGCATTTACAGCATCGTACAGATGGGAATTCCACCACCTATGGGCTACATGAAAGTGTACCTCGTTTCGAGCGTACCATTCTTCAGCCAAAAAAGGGACAATGATTCTTTACCCGCCTACCCCAAGACACAGCTTTACACACTTGCAGCATGTCATGATTGGCCATCTCTCTTCCAATTATCCTTGTATGAAAGCTGTTTCAATTCCCACCATCAGCATCCTCTGGTGCTTTGTTAGTTCCACCATGTACTTTTTAAATGAGGAAGGGGCGCGTGTGGAGAAACCGCATATTGTATTTAAGTCGTGAGCACACCGTAAGTACACGATGCAGTACAACATTGCCTGTTCTGTCCTTCGTTACATTTTCAGTCATTCACCAAAACACCTGGTTAATTTTTATCATCACTGTGCACCAGATTGATTCTTTGACAAAACTAAGCATTACAAATCAAAGCTAGTTCAACATAAGTACATAAAGATGAGAGGTTTTTCTCCCATGCACTCACTCAACATTCAATGATGAATTTTATCTACCACTTATAATCAGCCAGGCACCACAAAGTATTAATTTCTACTTTGATTTGCTAGATCTTTAATTTTTACTGCTCTACCATCATTAGTTCATCATTATTCACCATTTTAGATCCCTTATGACTGTGAAATACCATACACTTGTTAAATCCCATGACCAATCTGTTTTGAATAGACTGATCACCAGCTTTCCATTCATTCGTCTATTCATACAAGCCAAACAGCCTTTTCCATTACTTTCCCTTCAGTTTTTCTAAAAATACAGAATGCTGGAACATAAAACTTACCGTTAACACACACATTCACTACACAATCTATTCACACTGAATTTCTCAAGCCGTTAAGCTAACTTCCTTTCATTAGATTCATCTAAAATGGACTGGTTTTCTTGACCTAAGCAGTCTCACATTAATTGGATTTTTTCCCAAATATTGGTCTATACCTATTTCCAAGGTTTAAACGCGTCCAACTGCCAGTCTTACTATGACTGTATTAGACTTCTTCACTCTGCAACTACATTCCTTAATCTCAAAACTCACTACAATTATGTAATACTGGTTTTATTCAGATGTATGAATTAATATTAATGCAATTTTATACAGATATTTCAAAATATACACCATCAACCAATTCCAATTTAGCAAAACATCTCATGATTCGTAGGTGATATAAAGTAGAAAACGCAGTATATGAGCTACATTATCAGGGTACAACTATAGTATTTTTATATTTTGTAATTTTATTTCATACATATTTCATCATGACGTAGTATCATCTAGCACATAATAAATAAAAATGTATTAAATTCAGTTGAAACTTTGTTATTGAGACACTTGATTATTTTACTATTTATTTAGCATTCAAAGAACTAAAAAAATACTTAATGGGTAATACCAGCAAACAAAATTTGCATTCCTTGGACTGACTGGCAGTTACCCAAGTTTCAACTCTTTGCCACTTTTCCTTTTTTGGAGAGATGAAAGTAAGTCTTAAGATCTACAACTCTTAACTATCTGTATTTTAGTTCCCTGTAGCCATTTTCCTATTTCTATAGTACCATGAGCTTCCCCCAGTACTCTCAAATCAACAAACCTGACTGACCTTGATTTGCACGTGTTCATCATAATTTGTAATAATGTCCCGTCATACATAAGTGATCTCTCTGGAAAACTATACCAATAGCGCTACATTTATCTATCTCTAATCAAGTACACAAAAGATCCCACTAAGTTTTAAGTTAATCACACTCATTAATTTTGCTGTCCAAATAAGAGAAAACTGCAATTTAACACTTCATTTTCTCAGTGGACAAGACAATGTAGACAGACTTAAGGCACTTCATTTAAGAATTTTCATTAAATTGTTAGAGAAGGCAAAGTACACAAACTGACACATGAGCCTGAGTAAAAGGCTGCTGATTCATAACCCAGCATGATACAACTCTACAGACCTCCTTGCTTCCTAATACCTTGCAATACGCGTAAGAGTTCTTGCTAATTTGCTTAAATCAATAGCCTTTCAAAAATAAATACTGGAGGGGTGGGGTGTTAACTCAATAAAGAGCTAAGAGTTTGACTCAGTGGAGATTTAACATTTGAATAAGGAGATCTTGAAACTTCAAGGCAGCATTATTGAAAGCAGCATGGATTACTGCTTTCATTTTGACTTTTTTATGTTATTCCATATGTAGTTGCAAACATCACCCACATTCTGTGTAGTTACATGTATAAGTGCATGGACTTGCCTTCTGTTCAAACAGTAGCTGTTCAACATTTGCTCTGACAAATTCCTAGAATATAAATTTACTACATGACTCATTACATCATAAATCAATATAAATATCTCAATATATATTGATACACAAACATATACATGAAAATGCCCAGTGCCACTAACACCAGAGCTAAAAGACCTCTCAATATTGTTACATCCATATTAGCACTTAAGGAGACCTCAGGTACAAGTCTACAGACAGGTACACATACAAGTAGTAATGTTTTCTCACATGCACTTTTGGGTGTTGCTGTTTCTCCACTCCAGCAATTGATTTTACCATCTGAAGCATCTCCTAAAATCAACTAAAACAAAGTGTATTGCAAATCTGTGAAATCAACCCATATACAGCAAGCACGCAGGAGTACTGCCAGCATCCACTACACGGATCATTCAGAGAACCTACATGCCTCAGTCTTTCGCTAACACTGAGGGCAAGTTGTAGATCCTTTACACCAGGGACCCTCTCTGTCCACTGACTAGATGGAGAAATCTTGAATCACTAGATCTGTTCTGAATGACACCTATCCATCAGACTATTTTATGCCTAAAATTATGGAAAACTGACATTGTTTGAAGATGCATTCCAGAAAATGTATTTCAGTGGGAGTTTTTTTCCCCTCCAAACTCAAACTTCTAACATTGTATTACAACATTAATTTCACTACCCTAGCTTAATTTATTGTGGTTAATAGTCTTTACACCCAAACTTCAATTTATTACATTAGTGCTTTATTATTTCAATTTGGCATCAGAATTAATTTCAGTTAGTACTGCATCTTTAGGAACAACTATCAGACGAGAGAGCAGTGTCTTCAAGGATGATGAAGAACATAGACGAAGATAGCACCAAGAATATATTTAGTGAAATCTAGCCAGAAACAGGTACAATATCATTTGAAAATAGTTCAGGAAGATGTGAAACCAGAGTAAAAGCCGACTGCCATTAAGTCAAATTACACGGATTCATTTCACAGCAAGTGAGATATCTAGATATTTGCAGCTTCATTTTCTTAAAAAAGGTTCACTTGCATTGGTTAATACACTCTGTGGGCAAGTTTTACAAACTTCAAAGCTTCTATACCAAATGTAGCACATTCTACCACGAACAGAATACTTTACACAAAAAGATTAACTCAGTTGCAGAACTTTCTGGAGGGCTATGCAGATTCTTTATATTTTAACATGTAGAAAATAAGAAAATAGCCCACTTCAGGTTTAATGATTTATCAAACCATGTTTGACTAACAGTAGAACTAAATAAAGCATAAGTACAGCTTGTTAAAACCGCCCTTTTCAAGAAAACTGTACTAGATGTGAACAAATGTACACCTAAAACATATATATTTAAATAGTGTTAGAAGAAGTAGGAGTGCTGGTAGTTAAAGAACTGACTGATGTTTATCACCATGGAAGCAGCATTCCACAGCCACTGCAGCACTTGGCATTAGGAAATGCCTCACAGGTCTAGAGTTCCCAGCTACTGTAACAACTGCAACTGGAGATGAGCAGACAACTCGACACACAGCAGGGTAACACCATCCACAGAAATACCTCGTGGTGGAAAAAAATGACTTCACATCCTTTCCACTCCTCAAAGTTACAGTATTAACCGAAAATAAAACACAAGCCCTGTTCCCTAACCTAAGATATAAAATAACTATGGTTTTTGGTTGGTTTTTTTTTTAAAGCCAAACCTCACTTGTAAATTACACAAGCAAATGCCCTTTGAGGTCCCCACAGCTTTCTTGGTTATCCTGTGAGGGCAGATTCTTCCACAGGCAGCACAGAGATCTGCTGTTCCGATTTGGTAGTCTCAACATTTTCATTTTAAACACACACACTTAGAACTATCAATTTAGATCAATGGGAGTCAACACTAAGGAACGCTCATTATAAAGCAAAAGTAACATGGATAAAAATTAACACTATGGATGCAAATACTGGTACATAACTTCCCTTCAACAAAATGGTATAAAGACAGATCAGAGATAGGAAAGAATGAAGACAAACTGGTCCAGTCCCAGCTCAAAAGTCTAAGGCTTCTTTTGCAGCAACCTGCAAGGACTCAAGTAAAGACTTCAACAAAAGGAAAGAAACTGCACAACTCCACTAAGAAACACTGGTATTTACCAAAGGAAACAGAACCCCCTCCACATCTGTTGCCTAGGAAATTGCTGTCTGCCTCCCAGATTTTTTTCCAGGCAGGTATCCATGAAATCTGACTTCAGAAAGTAAGCTTTAGTCACTTGGACAAGATGTGAATTAGCAAGACACAAACATAAGAGTTATTGCAAACAATATAAATAAAAGTGCTCTAACTCTTGTAAAAGCTGTCAAATACTTAAAGCAACTTTAGATCTCTCAGCTTTACATTACAGTAAAACTAGCGTAAGTTCTCCCATCAGCAGCTTAAATTGCTGCATCTAGCTCTCCCACCGTACTTTGGTCTGAAAAGCGATACCTCTGCTATGAAAAACAAACCAAAAAAACATTACCAGCAAAGTATATATAATAAGTATATATAATAAGTATATATAATAAGTCAGTGGAAAGGTAACTGATTTTTCTGTAAAGCAACAATACCTCAGCAGCCATACAGAACCTGCTGTCACCTGACCTGGATTATATTTACTGCAAACATCACTATGTGCTAGCTAACATATATAAACAATAAACTATAGAACAATAAAAAGGCAAGTTCTCTCTTTAGCTTTGACAACTTGGTCTCTGGTGATTATATTAGTTCAATAATTATACTTCAGAAAAGATTCTAAAAAGGTGTATAAAGGAAAAAAAAAACCCTCCGCTAGTAATAATATCCACCCTACAGAAAAATAACCTGGGGACTGGAAACAGAGGGTAGGCGAATTGAGAACAAAAGTACTTAATTTTTTAAACAGAGCACAGACAATTCATTGAATAACTTTTCAAGAAAGAGTGAGAACATCATAATTTTTCCATCAGTCTACAAACACAGTACAAAATCTCCCCTTCCCCATTACCAAAAGCAAAATTCTTCCCTAAAACTCTAGAACATGTCAAAACACTTTTACAATTCGAGGCAAATAGCCATGAGAGAGGTCCAGAAATAAAGATCATGAAAGAATTATACTAAAAAAACTCTATAGAAACTGAAATAGTGATTTGTAAAGCAATATGCCTTTCCTTAGTGTCACATGCAAACCAGTCTGCAAAATGAAAAATATGGGAAGTTGAGCACAACTGAAGCAAAGAATCAACTCTGAGAAGCTTCTCCGATTGCGCAATCTCCTGTCAAAGCTCTTGCTATGATTCTGCAATAAACATTCCAGCACAAGCAATCACACATCAAGCAGATATTTGAAATATGCAACTAAACAAGAACTTAACACTATTTAAGAATTTGTGCATTGTTATGCAGTTTTGTATCACAAACCCTAGCAAAGTCCATAGACTTTTTCGTGTATTGACTCAAAGAAAAACTTCACTTTCAATAAAAAAGATGTCTGTATACATAAACTCAATGTTTTTCTATATTTATTCTTTTTTCCATGATGAATGTACCCAGAAAAATGACTTTCAAGTAATGCTATTTTTTAAAAAGGTTATAAAAATTCCATGAGAATTATTTTAGATATAGACAAGTTATTTCTACTTCCAACAACTAAGATTCATCAGAACTGACAGGATTTTGTAACTAACAGGAACAAAACAGCAAGTTTTTCACATTTTTGGGAGATTTTCACTGCTAATGTAGAACAAAACAGTTCTGCTAACAGATTGTTTCGAGTCCAGAACCCAATAAATTTACAAATTTATAAATTTAAAAACCATGCTTTTATCCACTACCTTTAAGCAATTTAAAAAAAAAAATGTGAAGAGACAAGCTCTCTTTCAAAACCCATCCGAAGAAAAAATGGTAACATATACAGACAATGCCACTAGTAACACAATTTTTAATTAATACTGGGTGTTTAAGTGTATATTCAAGACACTAATAGTGACTACTTTCAGGTCTAAAAATACTCCCACAATAGATGCTTTCAGAGAAGTTGTGGATGTCCCATCCCTGAGTGTCTTCAAGGCCAAGGTGGACAGGGCTTCGAGCAACCTGGTCTAGTGGAAAGTGTTTGTCCATAGCAGGGGGCTTGGAACTAGATGATCTTTAAGGTCCCTTCCAACCCAAACCATTTTACAGTTCTCTAATTTAAACCCAATCTCCTCTAAGTACTCTTTCTACCCTTTCTGACATCATGGTAGAATTATCACTAAAATCTTGAATGCTCTGGACTGCATGTGAAAAAAAGAGGTGTAACTACAAAATCAAAAACCTACATGAAAGCATGGTTCCACATTCCAGCAGTGAAATGACAGAACAGAACCAAAGCTGTCCACGAAAACTTAAGGGTGGCTTTTTACTAACTGCAAGTCTCCCTCATGATAATCAGCAAGGATTTTATCATACGTAATACTGCAACAACATAAGCTGGTTTACCTGGCATTTTCGAGTACAGTATTTCAAGACTAGAGGAAGAGAGGAAGTATTAGAAATCCATTAGAGGATCCAACACTTTTAATTTCATGAAAGTCCACAGATGTTGTGATTTATTATGCTTACAAGTTGGTTAGGGACATGCAAGTAAGTTTTTCTATGTTCCTTTTCAAGCTTTGAGACTAAAGTTTGAGGAAAACTACAGCCACTGACTTCATATACCAAGAAAGAAGTTTTTCCCAACATTTCCACTCCTCAAGCATTAGACATGCACTTCTAATAGACTTGCTCAAGCATGAGACAGAGAGCAGAACTTCATAAAACAGTAGTATTCAACTTCTACAACACTGAGTATTTTCCTCAAGCAATCATAAGGATGAAAAATACGAAAACGCTAAGAAATAGCTGTAAAAGAAACTCTTCTACCAACTTTTCCAGCTACAATGAAAGAGTAAGTCAGCTCTTCCCTAACACCACTCTTCCCACATAGCATGTCAGAACCTGAGAAAACCATCCCCCTCCCCAGCCAAAGAGGATACAGTAGACTGATCCATGTACTCCAAAGGCATGATTTTCTTTTGGATTTAGAACACGGAAGAAAACACATCTTAGCCCAAGAGGAAGGAGAGCCAGGGCTGTCTGGACCATTGCCACAACCATGGAATCTTGTCAAAGTCTCTCTTGTCTGTCCTTACAAGGGAGCAAGACTGAGCTTGGGCTGATTAACTTAATCTCTACAGGAGATGAGGGCAGGCAATATTTTTGTCACATCATAAAAGCCTGCCATGAGACAAATCAGAGCACACTAACATGATATTTTCTGTTCCTCTATCCCACAGACCATTTTGAGTAGCTGTCATTTAGTTTCTCATCAAGCAGAGAGCAAAACTGATGAAAAAGTGTTTTCTACAAAATAAACCAAAAGTGAATGAAAGGCTACTTTTTACTTGCATTCAACTTCTATATGATTTTTACCCCAACATCTGCTTTATGAAAACATTTTTCTAGTATCTAATTAAACAAAAAGTCATTTAAAAAACCACTACTTTCTTGGAAATCTACATGAACTGAGAGACTAGAGATACATAGCATGTGTGTATAAAAATATAAAAAACCAAGTCGTTCAAAAGCCATGTCAAGTGAAGTCAGGCAATACTGCTACTTCTCATTCATATAAATTCTATGTTTGTATAACACTGAGGAAAACAGGTTTCCAATTTCTAAATACTACAAAATATCAACATGAGATATTCTGGAATGTAATTAAAGAGCAGCAATATCAGTTCAAGAATTTTGAGTCACGCTTTTGTCAGACATCCTGCACTTCACTTTCTAGAAGTCTGCTGGACCACAAAGACAATTTCTCAAGAACTATGTAAAACATAGATGGAAATGGTCATTTTTGAAACAGATGCTTGTTACCAACCATGGTCATTTTATAAATGAACATACCTAGCCTCAGAGACTTCAAGAGGAAATGAAGAAGGCAGTTATATATTTCGTGGTATTCAAACAAAATGCATGGGCATTGAAGTAAATTATCATTAAATTTAACTAAACTCTGAACTGCAGATAAACAATTTGACTTAGAAAAGGAAAAACCCAACCATTTGACATTAGGAAAGGTCTAAGAGCAGGAAGTGCATGTGTGCATACATCCTCTATATGCAGCTTTACATATCCCAAACAACCAAACATTTTTAATAATAATAATACTAAAAAAGTGACCGACCGCTTTCATTCAGATTCACATTTTACCAACTGTTTTCTCGGCAAGAGAAACACGAAGTACCAAAAACTTCAACAGGGACACAAACTCTTTTGCACTTGTAAAATTACAAGTAGTTCATGATGCAAAGCTCTATACGCTTAAGGCAGTCTTCAGAGAAGACAAGCAATGCAGCGTTTCATCTGATACTGTCGTGCAAAGCACATTCAAAAAACCCCTTACTTGTTTCAGTCAAGATAACACATTGTATAACTTGTAGCAAACAGAAAATAACTGAATTTCCCCTTTTCTGAACCACTGCAGTAAGATCATGTCACATTCACATGTTTAGAGCTCTCTTTCTTTCCTTCCAATTTAGATTTAAAGGACAAGTAGGAGAACTGGTCATTTCTTGTAATTTTGTCCCTTTACCTATCGACTATGACATGATAAATTTCCAATTTATTTAACCTCACCTCATTGAAAAACCTCTTAATCTGTTTATTCTCTGAACATAAGATGACACTTAGTCCAGTTTAATAGATTCAGCTAAAAGCCAAATTTTATAAATAAGAACACATGTAGAGATAATACCTCTTTTTGTACATATTGCTGTAAAGAATTAAGAACACAGCAGAAAACCAGTCTATGAATAGATAAGCTATTCCTTCTGAAAACCAATATAGAAGTTCATGGCTGTCCAGAAGACAAGAGCAAGAAAATTCAGAAAAAAAGCTGCGTGGAGTAGTTGTAAATTCTGACATACTATTTCTATACAGAAGTTAACCTTAACACCAGAAAATCTTCTGAATATCCTAAGGCCTGACTTGCTACGTTTCCAAATGTGGTTCAATATCAGGAGCATGCCAAAAACATATTTTGACTTTCCATTACCAAATTTTTAAAAATTTTTAATTACTAGCAGCACGATCTTAAAAATGACAAAAACAAAATTAGGATAATATAGCTTACATTTCTTATCAGTCCTCAAAATAAATACGCTGTTTTCTGTAACAAGGGAGAAGCATAACTCTGAGTGTCTTAAAAGGCCAGTGTGGCTTAGATCTTCTGTCAAGAGCCAACTACCAACATATTAAACTATTCTGAACCACCAGAAACGTAACAATAACAATGATGGTAAAGGGGCGACTAAAAGACATAGTGATTTAACTTCTTCTCCTTGCCACACCACAGTGACAAGTGACTGAATTTACCTGTTTGGCACTAAAGATGTTGGAGCATCTCGTTTCTTCAAAAGTGAGTGGGGAATGCCAATGGCCTCACATAACTGCAACCAGGAAAGACTGTAAGCAATAGCTGGAATTTGACTTGCCCTTTCCACTGAGTTTTTCCAATGCATTCTTATGCCATCTAATACACCTTCTGCTAGGAATCATGGTATTTGTCGTCCTGCCCCACAATCCAAAACATAAAAGGAAGGTAAATTCTAGAAGGCCTATGTCTACTACAGCTACTGAATGTAGCACGAGGGCAGCAGCTGTAATAGACGCTGGCTTACAAAGCACAGACAAGAGACTGTTGCAGAAAGACTGTGGCCTCACTCTTGATGGACTGGCCTGAGGATTCTTGCTACAGATCCCTCTAATACCAGTCTCATTGTAGAAGTAGAATTCTAAAACGAATCCCTGGCACCTCTAAGTTTTATTACAGAATAATAATCTGCTGAGAAATAAAATACACTTGAAATTAGAGCATAGTTCAAGCAATTTTTTTTTCTTTAGGGCTCTATCAGAAATACAGATTCAACCAACTACTTCAGTTATTTCTTGAAAGCGTACTTGAAGCCTTGATTTTATGCCCAAACAAACTGCGTATCTTCATGTAGTAAAAGTTAAATGTTGCTTGACTATACCTGACTGTATATGGTAACATTGCTTGACTATACCTGACTGTATATGGTAACAATCTTTCATATCCAAATTACCTGTATTACTTCCATACTCACAAGAATTGCATTCTATTTACTGAAAACTTCATTCTGTGCTAATTCTTAATTTGGAGACTTATATACTAATCAAGAAACTTCTCACCTGAAACCATCGTAAGACAAAAATCCTACTAGCTCTTGATCATTTTGCAAGTTTCTCTTAGCTTAGAAGAGGTATCTTTCCAATCTAAACGGATAATTTGAACTTGCTGTTTTAAATCCTCAGAATATTTTTTTCCTCCTTCCAGATAGAGTTCATCTTAACTTCTAGAGTATTAGATGCCACAAAGAGAACAAAAATTAACTCTGTGGGAGCTGCTTGCTTTTCCTGTTGCTTTCTTTTTTTAAATTCAGATACTATTGCTATTTAGAGTTGCCATTTAGAGTGAAAAATATTTAAGAAAATAACAGCAGTTTAAATTTTTGTCCACTTAGAAACTAGATTTGTTGTGCATGCATTCTGTAGTTGAGTTTCTTCTGTATCTTCAGGCCACTAGCTTTAAAGGTTTTTCTCTTAAAAGTCTCTCTCACTCTCATCAGAGCAGATCTGCTGTTAAAAGAGAAATTAACATCATGCTGCTCAGCACAGATATCATATCCTGTACAGCGTCACCTCAGAAAATGGGACTTTGATAGCTACAGCTGAGAAAACAATTTGTACATATTGCACATATCATTACTTTGTGCTTAACTAGCACTGCTGCAAACATGACGTTGCACTGATTTAAGAGCTTCACTGAGGCTCTGAAACAAAGCTAGGAGAAGGCAAAGGGAAAACCAACCAGTTAAACTCTGTAGAGGTGTTTTCTCCAAAGACAGAGAATCACAGAACAGTCTAGATTTGGTGGTACCTCAAAAGTTCACCTGGTCCAACCACTCATGCAAAAGAAGCCTTGATGAGATTGCCTAGCACCCTGCTGAGTCTTGAAAACCACCACAGATGGGAAATCTACCACATCCCTGGGGACATTGTTCCAGTGACTGACTACTGTCACAGTAAAAAAATTTCTTTCTTACATAAATCTCTCCCAATGCAACTTGTACATGTTGGCCCTTGTTTTCTCCTCCTGAAAAGATAGCTTTCATCTTCTTTGTAGCTGTCCTTTTAGTACTGGAACACTGTGATGAGGTCCTCCCCACGCCTTCTCCAGGGAAACACCTTCACTTTTCCCTCACAAGGCAAGTTCTCCAGCCCTTTGATCACTTCTGTGTCCCTCCTTTAGAACTCTCCTTGAACTGCAGGAACAAGAACCAGACACCTCCCTACAGATGTGGCCTCACTAGCACTGAGTGGAATGATCACAACTCCCAACTCTGCTAGGAACCCCTCTGTGGATGTAGCCCAGCATCTAGTTTGTCTTTGTTGCTGCAGCTGTGCTCTGCTGACTCATGTTCACCTTGCTGTCCAAGAGGCCCCCCAGGTCAGCAAGGCTGCTCCCAACCTCACAGATCCCAGCCTGTACTGGCTCTTTGGTTACGTCAGCCCATATGTCAGACACTGCACTTGACTTTGTTAAACTTCATACTGTTCTTGCTTGCCCACTCTTCCAGCCTATCCAGGTCTCTCTGGAAGATGTCTCTTCCTTATGAAGGGTCCCCTCACTACTCATTTCAGTGTCATCAACAAATTTGCTGAGGGTGTTTTCAATGCCACCATCCAGGTCATGCAGGAAGATGTTGGACAGCATTAGGCTGAGCATCCACCCCTGGAAGACCCCACTTGTGACAGGCTGCAAGCCCGAGTAAAACCCACTGATCACCACAAAATCTGATATATTTTTAAAACAGTATACATTTGATGTCTCACCAAAATTAACTCTAATTCAACTCTGTATTAACAAACTTTAGGTAATTATTCCTTGTGCAATTTTGGTATCACTAATCAGTATACAGAAATATTCTCATCATAGTTTCCTTCTAACAAAATCTACAGCAGAAAATTATAATTGCACAGTATTGAAAACAAAAACGCCTATCAATTTTTCTGAAGCCTAAAGTACTTCAACTGAATTTGCAGATATTTTTTTATTTTAAAGGAAAATGAATGTCATTATTTCATATTTATTATCACTATGGAGTGTGTGTGTATATATATATACATTAAAAAGTCTGTGAAGGTACTCAGCATAAATTTTTTCTTTTTAGCCAATTCATTTATTTAATTATGACCTCGAGTGATTAATGAAGCTTCTCACAGAAAGGCCTTCCTGGAAATCTGTTAAGCACACCTTCAGACTTACAAAGCAAGCAACAGTTGCATATGAATTCATTAAGGTACAAAAGAACTACCTACTCAGTATGTAAGGCTAACATGAAGGAGAATTATTTCAGAGAACTAATGAACTTTATTTATTACAACTCTCAAACTGCTTAGGTCAATGGAACATTTTAGTGATCTTCCCCCTTTCCTCCAGTGATTACACTACTGGAAACTATGGTAAACAGGAACAGTCTCCTGTTATACTACTGAGCATTATCAGCTGAGCATTGGACACTGCAGTTAAACTGCAACTTAAAATGCATATATCTTCATTTTAACAGCTTCATATACATGCACAACACAGCTCAAACAGCCTGTACTGACATCTTTCTAGTGAAAGCACCAAATTTCATGAAGCTCCTCTTTGTATACAATTTTCCCCCTAAAAAAACCAATAATTCTCTACCACACATTCAATGCAAAGAGACTGATGAACATTATGAACGTGCTACTAAAAAACCTAATGTAATGTAAAAATTTACTTATTATATTGAAGCACAGTAATTTTTAGGTTCATGTACTAATATGCATCAGCATGCAGAGAAACTAATTTTCTTTACTTTAAAAACAGTATTTTGCAGTCATAAGCCCATGTCTATGTAAATCAGTTTTCCCTACTTGTCTGTGGGAACATCTGGAACTTAAGAAAAATACAACTCTAAGTCAAAAGGATAACTATCTCAATAATTTTTGAACGGTTTTGGGAATCTAGAGAGGTTCCAGCTGACTGGAAGCTGGTAAACATTGTCCCAATTTTCAAGAAGGGCAAGAAGGTTGACCCTGGAAACTACAGGCCTATCAGTGTCACTTCAATAACCATTATAGAAAAGATTATTTGGGGAGGTATTGAAAAACACCTGAAGGACAATGCAGTCATCAGTCACAACCAGTACGGGTTCCTGAGGGGAAAGTCCTGCTCGAGAAATTTAATTCCCTCTTACGACAAGGTAACCCACCTAGGTTATCAAGGGAAGCCAGCTGATCTGATCTTTTGAGATTTCAGTGAAGTTTTCAATACTGTCTCACACAGTGTCCTACTGGAGCAAATGCCCAGCATTCAGCTGGATAAACACACCATGGGATGGATGAGCAACTGGCTCACGGGTCAGGCGCAAAGGGTTGTGGTGAATGCAGTGACATCAGACTGCCAACCTGTCACTAGCAGGGTTCGGCAGGGCTCTATCCCTCCACAGGGCCTTGCGTTCACCATCTTCATAATTGACTTGGATGCAGGACTGGAAGGAATACTAAGTAAGTCCGCCAGTGATACTAAATTGGGAGAAGCTGTTGACTCCCTCGAAGGGAGGGAGGCCCTGCAGAGAGACATCAACAAATTTGAGGGCTGGGCAAGCACCAACCATATGCAGTTCAACAAAGACAAGTGCTGGATTCTGCACCTGGGATGGGTCAACCCTGGATGCACATACAGACTGCAACGAGAGGCTGGAAGGCAGTGCTGTGGAAAGGGACCTGGGGGTCGTGGTCGATGGCAAGTTGAGTCTGAGTCAGCAGTGCCCTGGCAGCCAGGAAGGCCAACCCTGTCCTGTGGGCATCAGGCACAGCATCGCCAGCCGGGCAAGGGAGGGGATTGTCCCACTCTGCTCTGCACAGGGGTGGCCTCACCTCGTGTCCTGGGGGCACTTTTGGGCACCACAATATAAGAAAGACACAAAGCTTTTAGAGAGTGTCTAAAAGAGGGCCACAAAGGTGGTTAAGAGCTTTACGAGGAGCAGCTGAGATCACTTGGCTTGTTCTGCCTGGAGGAGACTGAGGAGAGACCTCACTGCAGCCTACAACATCCTCATGAGGGGAAGTGGAGGGGCAAGTACCAATCTGTTCTCTCTGGTGACCAGTGACAGGACCCAAGGGAATGGCATGAAGCTATGTCAGGGGATGTTTAGGTTGGATATTGAGAAAAGGTTCTTCACTCAGAGGCTGGTTGGGCACTGGAATAGGCTCCCCAGGGAACTGGCCACAGCACCAACCCTGACAGAGTTCAAGAAACACCCTGACAACACCCTAAGGTGTGATTCTTGGGGTTTGTAATGTGCAAGGTCAGGATGATCCTTGTGGGGCCATTCCAATTCTCTATTTCTGTGATTCTATGAAAATACTTAAAAATTTGAAAGCAATGGGTTATATTAAAATGGCAGTTTGCAACATACCAATGAAGATGCAATGTTAAACAGACTCAGACCTGCCTTTTGACTTTGTCTTGCTGTGGAGGATTTTGTTGGCTATTCATGTTTGACACATGTCCTTGCAGCTTGATGTCTGCTTTTCGAATACCCAATGGTACTAAAAGGGAAATTTCCCTACACCTTAAAATGAGTACAAAAAGTAGCTTGCCTCCACACCATCAAACCCACGAATTGTGAGGGGTGGGGGAAGTACTTCCTTATTTCAGATGCAGGAAACAGAAATTCAAAACAGTCTCACAAAAAGGCTTAAGAAATCAGGAAGCCCTAACTTAAGGCACATTAGGCCAAACAAACAATTCCAACACCAAAATCATTTATCTATCATCTTACAAACTTCTCTGCCTGTTTTCCAAACCTTATATTTGTATACATATCTTTCAGATAGACAAGACTTCCTTCCCCACAAAGGGCATTTTTTTGTTGTTCTTGTACCCTACTCCTGCCACACCATAAGTGTAATCTGTTGTGTTCTGCTGTTAAAAATATCCAAAAGTAAAGAAGGATGTATCACAGTATCAAGGATACTGCACTGATGCTTCCCTTTTTTTTGATATTTTATTTACTAAGGCAAGAGGATAACATGGCACACCAATTTTCATTTCAACTCCTGTCTTTTCAAGAGAGATTTGACTGGTACTCAAACAAGAAGCATTTAAATTGAATGACAGACTTTCCACAACCTCAACATCAAAAGGATAAAGTTATTTTCTACAACTGTCAAGAATTAAGTAATTTATGGTACGCAAATATCCATTGCACAAGTTTAAGAATTAACTCGAGACTATAAATTTACAGGACCGGCATTACTGACCAAATAATTTTTGTCGACTGCCCCATTAGTTGCTTCTCCTTTTTATATCAGAACCTGATTACTGGTTTTACTTCTACTGCAAAAGTGAAACAAATTACCTGAAGAGTGAAGAACATAAAATCATGACAACATACACCACCCTTGTGTATTCAAAAACTAAGTGATTCTTCTGTTTTGCAGAGATGAGGACACAGGTATCTTGCCCAACTTAATCATGTGCTCTTATGGGTAAGAGCACTGCTTCCACCTTCTTCTGGATGTAAAAAGGAAGCTTAACAAATAAATCAGCTCATTTCTGTGAGCTGCACTCCATTATACCTGAAGGCCATTTGTTTATCATGATGAAATTCAAAGGAAGCAAGATCTTCAGAGAATTACCTAATCTTAAGCATAAGTATTAGCACAAAGTTGCAAGTTACTTGTTAAAGATTGTCTTTTTCCATTGTTATGGAAGAGGATATGTTGATTCCAACTCTTCTGAAAAAATAAACTTACTTTGTAAAAACATCATATTACTTTTTAAAGTAATTCTTAAAAAACTCATCACTCCATTTCTTTTTTTTCCACTTTGGCTAACCCATCAGCTCAGAAGATGTTTTCTTAAATTGAATGTAAGGGCCTGTAAGAGGAATTATCAGTCAGAAGAAACCTTAGGATTTTAACTTGTTTCTACAATACACTTTTGCTGAATACTGTTATTTCCTCCCACAAAATATGAGTAATGCAGCACCACTGTACGGTAAGTCTGCTGATGCTGAAACACACAAGAAAAAAAGCGAAAGGTGTCCTGCTTTGGTAGAGTTAGTCAACCTCTCACAAGACAGCCAGATTTGAACGAAAACCTTCAGCTGCCTACTTTGGTTGAACCTTAAACTGAAAAATTAAGCTTCTACTCACAGGGTACCAGAAACTTTCAAAGAAACTTCCCAACCTGCAAATATATGGTTTTAATCAATCTTTTATTCCTGACCATATCTATAAGTTTGTCAAACTGCAACAAGAAAGGGTGTATTACCCAAAAAAAAAAAAAAAATCCCTTTTTCTCTCCCCTAGAACTCATGGTTCTCAGAACCTTCTTCCCCATGAACTTACCAAGAACTATGATAGACACTCTTCTTCATATGAAGGTGAAGTTAAGCTGACTCCTTTCTTTGCCAGAGGCTCAAAGAGGAGATTGTCATGACCAAAGAAAAGAACAATGCAGCCATCCTGACTATTCCCTGATGTGAGCCAAAATCAATTGTACAGAAGGCAGAAAGTCACAGACAAGTTGTCTACAGTCACTGCAGTCCCAGAACCAAAGCAGCTCCAGCAGCACCAGCGTCGTAACACTCCGGTTTTACCTCTAAATGGTATCTTTGCTTATATCCCAAGTCCAAACTACTGATGATAATAGCGTTATGTATACATTGCATTCAGAAGGACAAAAGCTTTCTTATCAAAACCGGAAGGCATTTGAGGACAGAAAAGAAACAAAAGGAAAACACTTCAAAGACTCCTCTGACCTTACATTCATCAAGAATTAAACCAAGAGAGTCTTTTAGTTCTTTCCTTACTCCAATCTGCCACACAGAATCAATGATCAGCTCTGAGTGTGCAAGTTATGTGCTACAAGACATTCTTTGTATTACAACTTTAGACAAATTATTATGTATTATGCTTTAGACAAACAACCCAGAATTCTCCTAAATATGGTCTTCCTAACAAGAGTCTTCACAGCTTGATTCAGAACCACATTGTGACTAGCTCTGATGATTTCTCCGACCACCAGATTTTGCAAGTCAAAACCACCTCCAAACACCTTAAGGACATGCTACTTCCAAAAACCATATGCACAAAACAGTTTGTTGGGTATGAGAAAGGCTAAAAATAGCTATGGGCATTTTAGTAGAAGACAAGACAAAAACTTTTCCAGGAAGCCTAGCTCTTTAATGACATGTCCAATTATAAATTCAATGTATTGGAAAAAAAAGACAAAACAACCAACCAACAAACCCACTGCTCAAACAAAAAGCAACCAAATAAAACATACAATCACATCAATAGTTCAGCTTTCACTCATAGGTCTTCATGGGCATTTTCTTATTTACGTCACCATCTCTGCTCCACAAATGTTCGCAACAACAGCCCCTCTTTCAAAAGCCATGATGACTGTTCCCAATACTAGCAGAGCAAAAACTTCAATTCCTAATGAGTCTACCATTTGGCTGGCACCACTTTTGGCCTTGAATTTCCACAAAAGAGGATATATAGCATGTAACAGCAGGTTTGAACAGTCCCAAGACCATAAAAGATAGTATAATTGTTATGCTGGCAATTGCTTGTTTAATTGCCAATGAACTTAGTAGTAAATTAAGTTGAAGGAGGACAGCTACCCACAGAAGATGTATCAGAGCAATAAACAAACCATCACTGAAGTGGCAGAACCACCTTCTCTCTTTCAAAGGAGAGAATAAATTCTCTCAGCTCAATACTGACAGGATTTGTTGCATGCCTACAATCAAAGCTACTTTCTAAGAAGAGATTAGTATAAAAATACATTTGTATAAACAGATTCATAACAAAGAAGAGAATTGTATGATTCTACCTCTAACACTGAGAGCAGTGCATACTATCAACACAAAGTTGTGAGGCATCAGTATTACCTCTGTTTTCAACCACAGCTTCATGTCCTGCCTCGTATTATTAGCACAACCCAGCATCTGCAAAAAAGCACAAGCCAAGTATAACTCGTTGATCGTCCTACCCTCAGCCTCACTCCTCCCTGAAGAATCTTCCCCATCCACTCCCACTTGACTACCTCCTGGCTGGAGAGGTTTCCTCCCCTCTTAACAGAATCAATCCACACCCATAGTCAAATGAACTCCCAGATCTCAATGAATTAACATGCTGGACTGTCACCCATACTCTAGGAAGATGGTGCCTGTTGTACTGACACCTTACACTTCAACTTCTCTGAAGTCAAAGTCTGAAGCTGAAGTCTCTCCTCTGAAGGCTCTGCCTGAAAACTCCACAGGCAGTCTCTGCTCTTCACCTGTCTCTCAGGGTCAAGTCCCTGTCCCATCACTATCAAAAAGTCTTTTGCATTTCCAGGCCAATAAGGAAGTCTTATCCAGCCTCCCTCACTGCCTGTCAGGCTGAAAATCATGTGTGTACGCAGATACAGAAAACACAAGGTTACATAACCATGAAAAACTGAAGTGGCACTCATGGAGTGCAAACTGGACATCACAGCAAGGCATTCACTCTCTTTTTAGCGCCAACAGAAAAATTCTACATTTATTTCAACTGCAGTCACAAACATGAGCTTATGAATTCACAGCAACTGACCCCTCAGATACAAATCTTTATGCTTAAAATATCCCAATCTACAAATGCCTCCACACAGAAATTTCCTCTGGTCTTCTGTGGCAGATACCTTTCAAAAATTATTTGGGCTAGAAATAGGTTTACTGAACAAGAAGGCCAGAATTCTGCAAATAAATGCCAAATGAGTACTGATGACTTTTCCATTTAGTTTTGGTGAATTTTATTTTCCGCTGTGTGAAGCATCAACAGAGTAAGTATTCTTCTGAGAAGTGGAATATTACAAGTTGCCCAGAGAAGCTGTGGAGTTCACCACCTTTGAGATACTCAAAAGCCTTCCTGGGCAACCTGGTCTAGGCCACTCTATCAGAGCAGGGGGATGAGGGACCTCCAGAGGTTCCTTACACCCTCGTGAAAAAAACATCATTTTTAATTTCCCTGTGCACATGGTATTAAACATTAAGAAGGAAGACTTCCAAATCATCAACCAAAGTAATTGATTTAGACAAAAGAAACAAATGCTCAAACAGTAGCCAGTTTGAGATGAATGCCCTAATCATCGTTCCTTCACACTTTCCCATTGGAAATAATCACTATGGCTATAATACAAGTTTTACTAACCATCTGCTGAAAATGTAACTTCTCCAACCACAAAACAGGAAAAAATTTCCTAGCTGAAATCTCCAGATGTTATGAGAAGCTTCTGGCTTCCTCTTCTTCAAAAAGCACATTCCAGATGACAGACATAGTTTTGTGCAGTCAGGGGTTTTTTTGGCCGTTATTTATTTGCTAAAAATTAAGCTCAGCCTCCACAGAAACAGTATTTTCATAGCAGTCAGTGACTACATAGGAAAGCAGCCATCTTCTATTAATGCATTTTCTACGTAGATATCTCACATCAAGTTTCCTCTGAATATATTCATACCTTAGCATTTACTACATCTGAACATAACGCAGCACTTACTATGCTGCTTTTAAGAGAAAAAAAAATAAAGACATAATTAGTCAATATTTACATAACAATTACAATTTGAGGATTTTTTCTAAGTGAGTATTATGACTCATGAAGATCTGTAAGAAAAAACAAGGACATGTTCCAATCGTGTTTCCAGTTCAGTTATAAGCTCTGCAGCCCAGACACACACAAGCTAGAAGCACTTTTGGGTAGTTCCAATCTAGAGTCCAAAATAAAGTTTCAATGTGTGCAGTATTTCCTCCAGAGGTTTCCAAGCATTAGGTCTTTGCATAATCTCAGACCATGCAACTGATAAAAAACAAGAAAACCTTCACATATTTCTGAACTCCATGAAAGAAACAGAAAAATGAATGCATGTAAGAAACATAAGAGAGGCTAAAATAAAGAAATCTGCAGCTGGATTTCAATTAGGACCTACTAACAAAGAGATCTTACATACTGTCCCCATAATAGTTTGTATTGTATAAATATTGACAGGGAGTGGCAAACTTTCAGTTAGTGAAAGCCAATCCTTTACAAGATTTTGAGTATCAGAATAGACTTTGACCTGTGCTCCAGCCAGTAGCTGGTGCTGGTCCTGTGCCGGTTCTCCCTTAGCAACATGGGCAGCCAACCCGGCCAAGCAGCTCCTGCTTGTCTAGACAGTCGCCCTGTAACTGAAGATGCACCACAGCACCTTATACCCTGCTGATGCTGAGCACACTACACAGACATCTCTACCCTGCTGCCTGGAGACTTCAGTACAGGCAATCCAATCACCTCAGCACAGCAAAACACCATGGGCAAGAGAAGCTCCAAACTCTTCTTCTTCTCAAAGATCCAGTTTCACCTCTTGTTCAATCATCACTCACAGAATCATTTAGGTTGGAAAAGACCCCAGCACTGCCAAGGACAATCACTAAACTGTGTCCCCATGTGCGACATCAACACGGCCCTCCAGGGATGGGGACTCCATCACTACCCCCGGCAGCCTGTTCCAATGCCAAGGTTCCAGGGTTACAGTTTTCCTGCTGCACGTGGCTTCCCGCTCCTCCTGTTTGCTGTCCATGCTGTGTGCCTCGGCGTTAATGTGAGTGTTAAATTCAGCAGATTGCTGAGGAACCTAAAAGATGGTGTTATTTGCACTTGCTTTAACTGAGCTATAACTGGGTGTTGCCTGCACAGTGCCTGCAATTTTACCAATACTGTCTCATCATCCTTCTGGCTTTATTGCCGCTGGAATGACTGGACAAATTAAGGCAAAGACTGGAAAGTTTTCAACCATTCTCCAATTTTGTTCTCAGAGAAATAAGTTCAGTTTTTCAGTATTTCCATTTGGAACTGCAATTTCTTGATGACAAAGGAGTTTTGATAAATAAAATCAAGCAACATCCACCAAAAAAAGATTTTTAATTACATGGTTTGGGATCTCTTAAATTCAAGATAAACATGTTTGTATTAAGACAAACATCTCAGTGTTCTTTGGTAAGAGACCTAAAAAAGCTTTTTATTTTTATGTAGAACTAAAGTATGATCTAGGGAATTCTGCTAACAGCAACTGTGAGGCTACCAACATCATCTGCTCACAGGGCTTCGCAGTATTTATTAAGTTCTCAATGAGTGGCTCCTGAAGCTATCATTATCCTCAAAGTCAAAGATTTACAGACCAACAGGTTGATTTTCAATTTGTCCAACAAACAAATTCCAGGTGTTTCCCTCTTCCTTCCCTCAAGCAACAAAAAAACCACTCTGTAGTTGCCAGGGAAAAGGACATTGTTTACAAATATTTTTACTTTGTAAGAGCATTTATAGCTTGGTTAGGTGTTTTATTCCTGTTGTTGAAACGTGTCTTATCAACTTTCTATTATCATTCCTCATTAAAACTTTTTATAGGAAAAATAAATAATTACATTCCTACACAGCCTCTAGTTTTATAAGCCGAAGAATTGGCCAAGTTAACTATTAATTCCTCTGTAAAACCTGCCATACACCACGAAACAAAAGCTAAGATTCTGACAGTTCCACATCTCTACTGTTAACTTTCTAAAGGCTAATGGAATATTAAAAAATTCTTAAGAGATGCAACCTGAAAGAAGAACCCATCAAGTTACTGTATTCTCAAAGCCAACTTAGAGTTGCATTTTACCTTTGACTAACATATCAAGATACATATTTTATCATAAATTTAACATCAACCTTTATATTTCATAATTTGTAGTGATGAGAATATTAACATTAACATTAAATAACATAATGTTAATGTTAATCAATATTAACTTTAATAATTAACTTTATTTTTGCATATAAAGTTCGGATACGGTAACTCAAAGACCTGGAATTGTATTTCTAGGTCAGCCAGAAGTCTTATCTTGAATCTAACTACCAAATCACAGAATGGTTTGGGTTGGAAGGGACCTTTAAAAATCATCTAGTACCAACCCCCCTGTCATTGGCAAGGACACCTTCCACTAGACCTGGTTGCTCAAAGCCCCATCCAATCTGGCCTTGAACACTTTCAGGGATGGAATATCCACAACTTCTCTAGGCAATCTGTTCCAGTGCCTCACCAGCCTCCCGGTAAAAAACTTCTTCCTCATGTCCAATCTAAATCTATCCTCTTTCAGTTTAAAGCTCTTGTCCTGACACTAACAGGCCCTGCCAAAAAGGTCACTCTCTGACAGAGGAGCCAGAAATTCAGATAAAATCCCCAAGTCTCTCTCCACAGAGCTGCTCTTAAACAATTCAACACCCAGTCCGTAGTGATACTGGTGATTGCCCAAGACAACTGCAGGACCTTTCACTTGGATCTAAATGGTAGAAACATGTCCAAGGAGATTTCATCAGTCACAACACTTTCCCTTACTTTGAACTATCTTCAGACAACTTACAGAATTCTGAAGCTGACAATCTGCAAATGTTCATGAAGTTCTGCTTCTTCTGTGTACAAGAAGCTTCAATAGCAATCAAGGAAGTTTCTCAGATACCAAATTTCTCTCGCATTTAATCACCCAGACTTTAAGACCAGAGTTAGTGTGGTTTCAGTCAAGGTGATTTCAACAGCTCTTTAGGTAGATACCTCTAAAGTAAAGGTACTTTCAGTTATATACTTTTTATTTACTGCTTTTTAAAAAATTATTATCCAAATCCCTAATCCCAAAGTCTTCAGAAGTGCTTTCTAACACATTTAACAGAAGGGAAATATGTCTAGTAACAGAGATACACATAGAACTCCAAATCCCAAAGATGAGGACATCATCTCGCCTTTTCCTATGCAAGACAGACGAATATGACTTAATTTAGCTGATTAAACAGGCCTAGGAAAAACAGGTGAATCAAGCTCTCTAGCTGTGTATTTTTGGTGCAACAAAAATGGAAACCTCTTGAGAGCAGATAAAACAAGTTTGTGATATGCAGTGTTTATTGCTGTCAGTTACTTTGAAGACAAACTAACTGTCTCAACAAATGAAACATTTGACATCTTTGAAGATTAAGACCACCAAAAAGTGTGAAGTTTTTAAAATCAACTATGGCAGTAATTGACTAAGTATCTGAATAATTATAATATTATATTGTTGTACATATATATAAAGAGAATATATATAATAACCCAAGTGCCTATATAAACCATGAAAACACTCTTTGTGAGCTCTTACCTGAACAGAGAGAGCACCAAAATACATTTTCATTAAAAGCTACTAGTTATTTTAGAATCAAAAGCATAGGCAATTTCAGGTCAAAATGTCCCACATTCACTCGCATATTACACTCCTTAACTCCCCACTCTCCAAAAACTGGAAGCCCATAAACCCCAAGCATTTACTAAAACACGGGTTCATTCCAAAAACTGTTGTAGAATGATGCTCACTGAATACTGCTTTTCAGTGTTTAAGCTCATAAATGAGACACTTAGCTCAAGTTAATAGTTAGTTACTTACACTGCCTTTGGGCCTACTCAGTACCCCTATGGAATTCATCAGGATCTGACCACTGCACACCCTGGAGTGTGACCACCTCCCTAACACAGCCTTCACAGCATTATTAGATCTTTCGGGGACTGTAGGACTCCTAGTACCAAATATTTTGAGAAAATGCACTACATGATGCTGTGACACATTGTTTACACTTAACTCAGGCTTGGGCCTCCTCAAAAAAAAGACAGGTTATCTATGATTCCTCTGCCTAGTACTAAATCAAGTGCATGGAAGCCCCAAAGAAACAAATTTAGTTACAAAGAACTGCAACTTAAACTCATTTTCTTACTCTGCTTTTACTACAGTTGCATAAGAAAAAACAGGAAAAATAAACACACCTCTCCCCTGCACCTCAGCTTTATGAATTTCCTTCCTGCAGCATGTAAATTGAAGTTATAAGGCCCTCAGCGCGCCTCTTCCGCCTGCTCTACTCTGTTGTCAGCACTCTTCTCCCACACCTTCCTGAAACGGTAACACATCTTCCTTTGTATCAGCCCCCGCCCCCATCTTCTTTTCTTAGAGTTCTCATACTACTTCACATATAAATTTAGAAACTTTCTAGCATACAAAACACAGCTTATGACATTTAAAAACCCAAAATGGCTACAAAGCTGATTTAAGGGTTATTCCACATCTTGCCTGTTAGTCTACAAGGGGTACAAACTGATGGGGAAGAACCTAGGAATAGAAGAAAAATGAAGCAAAGTTAGAGGATAAAACCATCCTAAGAGAAGCCGAGAGCATTGCTGAGACTTTTCCTCTTACAGCCAAGAAAAATATTTCCTGAACCTAAATGAACCCCAGCATTTTAAGCTTACACATAGGGAATATCAGATGCTGAATTGTCTGTGTATCAGCTATCCATGTATTTCCACTCAGATACACACAGCTAGCTATCACCTTTGCTTAGGAAAAGTGAAAGCAGTTAATAAGGAACATCAATGCACAACCTTAATCAAAGGTAAAAAATAATTTAGATTTTAAAAGTTTTATTAAAAAGAATTGTATGTAGTCTGATTAGAAAAATATTATTTTATTTTCTTTTTAAGTGTACCACATCTAAAGTCTGTCAAATTTCCCTCTGAGACTTGCAGGGAGGGGGATGAGGATTTCATTTCAGAAGGTATTTTAAATGCAGATCAATTACACCTACACCTAAGCATTTCTTCCTTAAAAGCATATCCACACAGATTTTAATGGATTTGATATATAAGTAGTACTTTGGGCCAAGAATGATGCTTGTAGTGTGAATCATCACATTAAGAACTGGTGTAAAATATTTAAGCTGTTTAGAAAGTGTTAGGATACTTAAACTCTTCCATAGAAAAAACCCCAAGACAAGTGAAACAAAGTCCAGCCAGCAGGAAGACTGATGTATTAACCAAACACATAGAAGTTAGCCTACCAACTGATTTCCTCAGAAGCAGCATTTTCTTTTTTAATTGGTAATAGTTTAAAAGAAATTTCCTAAAAAACTGTCACTTTAAAGCACATGAATACCTGTGATGCAAACACACGTTCTAAAACTTTCAACAAGCATGACAGGAAGCATCCCAGCAAGTTCATTCCCAAACTGACTACAGCTTAGCTCCTAATCACAATTAAGATAACTGAAATGGGGCAAATCCTTAAACTGATTATAAGATTAAGGAATACGGTTAAAGATACTACCAGCTGCATGTCTGATACCTGCCAATTCCTTCCTACCACTGTAGGAAGGCCCCCATAGAACGGCCAGCACTAAAGCACATAGTAGCAAATTGAGCCATGGTTAACATAAACTCTGGACTCTTAGCTGACTCTATATACTCTTGACACCTATCAATAGAACCTGGGTGTAAAAACGTCTGATTAGTCTCGACTTACCAAACTGACATACTATATACTAAGAACCAGAGTCTCCTCATTAGCTTTGGTTCTAAGAGGACAGATATGTAAAGCAGATCAAGAGAAGCAAGTTAACTAGAAGATGCAGTGCCATCTTCCTTTGTGACAGCAGCATCCACAAGGCTCTCCTTTTATCTAAGGATGTAGGTTTGACCTGCCAACACTTCAGAAGCTCACAAACCAGTAATAAGCTAAAGAGAGTAAACAGTATTGTAAACTTGTACAGATTCTTGCATTACTCTTTTAATCTCTCCACTGCCCTATGCTCAAGAAAGCTTTCTGCCAAGACCCATGCAGCAGAAAGCGAAGAATGACTGTTAAGAGCAATCTCCACCCCCACATCTCCCTTCCCTTCCAAACCCAAATGTCAGAGTTCATACGAGGAACAAACTCAATTTATTTGTTCCTCTGACAACAGAAAGCCAGGAAAAAAATACACTAAAGAACTTCTATCACTTGCTTCAAAGAAAATAAGCCCTCTACTTCAGTGTGAAAGCACAAATTATACTTTGGTACTATTTAAGGATATCTCTAGGCATATCTAAGGACCCAGCTGCACCTCAAACAAATCGGTTGGATTTGGCATGCACTTTACTGAGGTACTAAGTGAACTAAATGAGAACTGAAAGATCATCCCATTCTGTCAATCAGCTACCATATGACATTGGTTGGTTTTACATCAGGAAGTGTTATGGTTTGCTTTCCTATAATGCAGTTATAACACTGACAGCACTGGTGAGATCCAGTGATTAGGTACGACCAATCAGCGAGCAGCCCTCCACCCCAGGCCTAGCACAACCACCAGTTTAAAATGCATTTAAACCCCTGCCCACCTGTAAGGGCTTATTAATCGTGTTGTATGCGACTGTCAGCACCGCAGCGCTTAACCACAGCATAAGAGGACCTCAGTCTTTAAAACAATTGGTGGAGAGAGAATTGGTATCAAAGCTATTTGAAGTCCTGTGCTCACACAGAGGAGTGGCACTCACGAATTTGCAGAAAGGCTCCACCGCCTCTGTGACAGCCGGCGAGGCACAGAGCGGTGCGCGGAGCGAGAGATGACAAGTGTGAGGCAAGGCTGGGCAGGCGCCTCCTTGGCATGAGCCGCTCTCCCGGCACACGGACACATTCAGGCACCCTCAGCCCAGCGCTGAGTAAACAAAACACCAGTGCGGAGCTGAGCAGGGCGGTGACTCAGCCAGGAGTGCGAGATTCGGTCCCACAGGGTAAGGAATTCGGGGAGACGTGACCGGGGGCCCATCGGCGCTCCCTACTCACCAGCAAACAGTCCACGTTCACTTCGGATTTGGGGTCCTTCAAAGTCACGTCGATTTTCTCAAATCGAGACTCAAAACTTTCTCCCGTCGACATGTTTCCGGAGATAAAAAGTTTCCCTTATTCCAGAGCAAAGTAAGGTTAAAAAAAAAATAATGAAAAAGTGTAAAAAAAAAAAAACACAAAAAACCTAAAAACAAACAAACAAAAAAACACCAGGAACAGGCGACCACAAAAGAGAAATCACGCAGCCTGGATGAGGCTGAGGAAGCGCCTCCTGCGAGATCCCTTCAATCACAGAAGTCTCTGGGGCAAGTGCCCGTCAAGGGGGCAGAGAATCCAAGGGGAGCCCGCGGCAGGCGGGGGACGAGGCTGCTTCTCCCCCCGCTCCTCCAGGCACGCTCGCAGCTTCCCGGGATGCTCACAGCTCCGCAGCAGCAGGTTTCCTCTCCCTCCCTCCTCTGCTCGGGCCCCACTGTCTCAGCATTCCCATTTTCCCAGCCGGAGAAGCCGCCCTGGGATCCAGCGTAGCGGTCCCTCCTCCTCGCCCCGCTGCTGCAACGCCGGCGGGTCGGTGCCAGGTTCCGGAGCGCGGCTTTCTTTCCGGTGAACCAGAAGAAACAACAGAAGAGGGAAGGGAAAAAAAAAAAAAAGAAAGAAAGAAAAAGAAAAAAGACAAAAGCCTGCAGGCACACCAACAAGGCAAAAATTGATGGAAAAATAAAACTTAGGGGAGTCCTCTCGACAGCGTGTCTCAGCGCCGTGGGGTCGGTCCGTCCGTGGGCACGGGGCGAGGAAGGCACCCAGCGAGTGCCGCCGCGGGCGGCGGACGAGTCACCTCACCGGCAGAGCGGCCGCAGCAGCATCTTTCTTCCTCTCTCCTCCTCCTCGCTGCCTCCCGCCGCTGCCAACGCCGGTTCAGCTCCCCCCCCTCCGCTCCTCCGCCTCACGGACAGGACGGCAGCCCGGACCACCTCAGGACCGACCCGAGGTTGCGGCGTGCGAGGGGAGGAGGGAAGGAGGCGGCTTAAGGGGAGGGGAGAGCGTGAGGTCCGGCGGCTGCGAGGGAACCTGCGAGAGCTAACATGTCCGCCTTCCTGTTTGAACAGTCGGGACGGGGCGCGGGGCGCATGCGCGGGGGAACGGCTCCGGTGCGGGCGGGGACGGGACGGGACGGCGGCAGGAGGTGCGCGCGCGGAGACGGAGGCAGGGGCGCGCGCATGAGGCGGTCGCAGGGGGCGCGCGCCTGGGAAGGGATCACAGAATCAGTCACAGAATCCATTAGGTTGGAAACGACCTGTGAGACCATCCAGGNTTCTTCCTCTCTCCTCCTCCTCGCTGCCTCCCGCCGCTGCCAACGCCGGTTCAGCTCCCCCCCCTCCGCTCCTCCGCCTCACGGACAGGACGGCAGCCCGGACCACCTCAGGACCGACCCGAGGTTGCGGCGTGCGAGGGGAGGAGGGAAGGAGGCGGCTTAAGGGGAGGGGAGAGCGTGAGGTCCGGCGGCTGCGAGGGAACCTGCGAGAGCTAACATGTCCGCCTTCCTGTTTGAACAGTCGGGACGGGGCGCGGGGCGCATGCGCGGGGGAACGGCTCCGGTGCGGGCGGGGACGGGACGGGACGGCGGCAGGAGGTGCGCGCGCGGAGACGGAGGCAGGGGCGCGCGCATGAGGCGGTCGCAGGGGGCGCGCGCCTGGGAAGGGATCACAGAATCAGTCACAGAATCCATTAGGTTGGAAACGACCTGTGAGACCATCCAGGCCAACCTGTGACCGAACACCACCATGTCAACTAGACTAGGGCACTGAGTGCCACATCGAGTCTTTCCTTAAACACCGCCAGGGACCGTGACTCCACCACCTCCCTGGGCAGCCCATTCCAGTGTCTAATCCCCCTTTCTGGGAAGAAACTTTTCCTCATGTCCAATCGAAACCTCCCCTGGCACAGCTCAAGGCAATGTCCTCTTGTCCTGTCACTTGTTGCCTGGGAGAAGAGGCCGACCCCCAGCTGGCTACAGCCTCCTTTCAGGGAGTTGTAGAGAGTGATAAGGTCACCCCTGAGCCTCCTTTTCTCCAGGCTGAACAACCCCAGCCCCCTCAGCCGCTCTTCATGGGACATGCGCTCCAGACCCTTCACCAGCTTCGTTGCCCTGGTGAAGGAAAGAGCGGGAGAGGCGGGAGCGGGCGGGAGGGAGCGCGTTCGCTTCGGCCTCGGCGCCGGTGCGGGCGGGGCCGGTGTGACAGCCCGGGATCCCTCTTCCGGGAGCCGCTGTCTTTGTGTGCCCGCCCCCGCCCGGCGGTTCCGGCGGGAATTGCGTGGAGCCATGGGGCAGCGTCGCGCCGGGAAAGGCGCCGCTCCCCACCAGTTCCCCGTGCCATGGGGGGACGTTGCCGCCGTGTTTCCGCCCTAGCTCCCCGGAGGCGCCTCAGAGCTGGTGGCTCCCGCCGCCTTGGCGCAGCACGGGCGCGGGGGGACAGGTGGCAGCGACGATCGCCCCTAGAGCTGCTGTGGCTTCCATCCTTGCGGATCTTCAAAAGCCAGGCCCTGGGCAGCCGGCTATGGGTCGTCCGTAGGTGATCCCTCACTGGAGATATTCAAGAACCAGACGGGGACAATCCTGTGCCATGTGCTCTGAGATGATCCTGCTTGAGCAAGGAGATTGGACCAGGTTTCCCACTGTAGTACGTTTCCAACCTGACCCATTCTGTGATTCTGTGGTGGTGTCCTGCCTGATCAGGGTGACTGGAGAAGTTTACCTCCAGAGATCCATTTCAGTCGCAGCCACTCTGCCATCCTGTGTGTCCAGGGAAGGAGAGGCCAGCTTCCGCAGTGCCAGAGGTTCAAAGCAGTTTATGTCCAGACCATGTGCAAGGTAGCACACCAAACACAGAAAGAATAGACACCAGCACTAAACATGTAACCTGTGCAGGCTGTGTTGTTGTTTCCAATTCAAACCTTACCCTCAGACCACAGAAGGGACCTTTTCTTCAAATAAGGAAACAATGACAGAATCCATTAGATTGGAAAGGGCTCTGAGGTCATCCAGGCCAACCTTTGACCAACCACCACCATGTCAATTAGACCATGCCACTAAGTGCTGCATCCAGTCTTTTCTTGAACACCTCCAGGAATAGTGACTCCACCATCTCCCTGGGCAGTCCATTCCAACATTTAACAACCCTTTCTATGAAGAAATTCCTCCTAATGTCCAGCCTGACCCTCCTGTGGCTCAGCTTGAGACTCAAGCGAAGTACTGATTTCAAATATTACTGGACAGAAGCCACTGTACTTGTTCAGTTTTTTGACTTCCACTGCAGTTCCATAAATGGCAATGACATTTTTACAAAGATCACTATAAATTGCATAGAGACTGTAAAGTCATTAATATCTGGTCACTGAACAGTTGCCAGTAGAAAACCTGAATCATTAGCATTATGAGTTATTTTCCATGTCGTGGTTAAGAAACAAATTCATAGCCAAATGTTAGAGCATTTGAGCTATTCAGGCTTGGGTGTCAGTACTTGCTATCTTGCTTTATTCAGAAAAAACAAGAAATGGCATTCTACATATTGCTTTTTCATATCCACAGCTGCCTGCATCTTTGTTTTTGCTTTCTACTGAGAAGTATGTACAGTTAAAGCAAAAATACAGGCTACAGCGACATTTCTTGCTCTCTCGTTTTGTGCTGGCTACTACCACAGCCCTTTGATTCAGAGGCTTTGATTGCTCTTGGAAATGCAGATGTTCCATTTCAGCAACCACAGTCCAAAGAGAACATTTCCGCAAGCTACAGGGTGTAGGCTTGGGATCATTTCATGTGTGATGCAGTAACTAATTTCTAGAATACAGAGAAAATGCTTCTTGCAGTCTTCATCTAAAGCAAGATGAAAATCATCATTAGAGATACAGTGCCTAATTCACAGTGCCCTTGGGCACCTGGTTTAGGCATTAAAACATACACAGGGATGATGCCAGGCCTCAGCAGGGTGATTTGAGGCAGCTAGCTGGAAAGAATGCAAAATTCATGAGCCTGTAATAGAGTACGGAAGAGGAAGCCTGAATCTGCAGCTCAGTGGGCAGGATCACCACTGTGATCAGCAGGTGCCACTTATGTATTTTATGCAATGTCTATGGGAAAACTTACAGGTACTCTTGGAAATGCAAAACACCTTGCATCCTCTCCAGATCTCCCTGCAACAAAACTACACGGGTCTTCCTCCCACTTGCCCTTCGCAGTTTTTTTTCACAGTGGCCCAGATTCATACAGTAAGTGGAGAGAAGCACTGTCCCGTTGTTTGGCAACTTGGAGAATTCACAGAGAGATGAGAGCTGGGCATCAGACAGCCCCAGCCTCACATGTTTATTTGCTAGTGAAGGATCTTGCCACTGGACCAGTATACCTGAGAACCTCTACCAAAGTTTGTGGTGAGCAAAGCTGCCATGTTTGTGTTTAGCTGTGTGCAAACTCAGGGAAAAGACGTTTCAAACATGTCTGTCAGACTGGGCTTTTCTCACGACTGTGGTGGACTAAAAGAGCTTGTCTGTCTTTCTCAAATAGAATAGAATTTGTGTGGGAGGTACTCATGCAGCTGTCTAGGAAACTCTGAGCACTGCTTCGAAACTGTAAAAGGGAGACTTTGGCTACCAGCCTCAAAACGGATAATAGATTCTAATTTTCAAAAGCAGATATGGGCTAAGTATTTCGTGTAATAAAGTACTCATGTTGTAACTTGAGAGTGTAATGTAACAGTTTTTAATCCAGAGACCACTCATTCACATGCTGGGATCTTGAAGTCCATTTTCACAAACTTCAGTCAGACTATTTGTATCTATATGCTTAGGAACTTGCATATTTCTAGCATTGGCCACTTAGAAATCATATGAATCCCCGTCCTACATAACCAACCAGTGCAGTGAACTCTTGAACATTGAATTGTTTTGTTTTATCTTCCTGATAAATAAAATAAAAATGGGTAATTACTTCTTGTTGCATTTGTTGTGTCACATATTTTGGAACTGAGCTAGGTTTTGTTGAGCAAAATAGGAATTACTCAACATATGCATGACCTGATAACACTGCGATGATAAAGCATGCAAGGCTGAAAGATCATTTTTTCTCTCTTCAGAAGCATGTAGTCTCTAATTCTTAAAAGTGTCTCTATGTAAGTTGATGTCCATACATAGTAAACAAACAAACTGATAATCCTAATAAAAACAAAACCATAGTCCCCATATCCATATTGTCTTGCCTGTTTCATAAGATATTTAAATGTTCCTGATTTTTGTGTGATACAAATTCACACTGACTTAAGAGCTGATTGTTTGGCAGAGATTGAAATTTCTTATTAAATACAGAATATCAATAACCTGTTGAATGACTACATTGGCTTCCTCTAAACCATAATAAAATACTGATAAAAAGTACAAGTAGTAGTGTTTATTGTGCAAATAACATTCTTGTACATGAGAGTAATAAAACTGTGCACGTAAGAGGTTTCAGTAGTGCCCATTTCAGGAAAATTCAGCAAACAGCAAGAATACAAGAGCAGTGGAATACTCAAAGTATTGGCTCAGCCCTCTCTGAGCAGGTACTGTAACTCCCATCCTCTTGTGAAAAAGCTAAGAAAGATTAAGCAAAAGAGCTTGTAATAAAGTCAAAGGCCATTTACATTTTTTCAGGTCACTGAATGTGCATCTTTAAAAGGCATATGCTCTCAGAATGAGAGAAAAGGCTGGGAGACTCGTGTTCCTGAAGTAGCTACTGACTTCAGAAGAGTTGCACAAGACAGAAATGAGACTATATCCTGTTCACCATATTAGGCCAAGTTAGTAATGCATGAGGTCCCCTCACATTCAGCTTCCGATTTAGTCAGCATGAAACCTTCAGCAGTTAAATCACATTATGTTAAGCCTGCCTTCGGTCCACCACCCTCTCTACTTCTTTGCCCTGCAAAACTGGCTCAGTTTAGCTTCTGCTCTAGTCCTAGGGACAGTTAATAGCACAGGCCTGTGTGGCTCGAAGCCCTGGGATGAAAACTGGTCAATAAATCCAGTTGTTGGGCAAAGTATTTTACCATTGCTAAAGCCCTTCTGTGCAATAGACCACTTGCAGGAGCTTCCTGCTTTGGGCAAAGGTGTGATGGATGCTCAAGCAGACATATCTGAACTGACTGTAGGTAATGATAAAGTCATACTAGCATTGATCTCAGTGTGCTTGCAAAGCCTGAAATATAAAGGCTGCGTTAGGTAATGAATGCTGGTGGCTGTAAGTAGCTGATTTAAAGCTGCAGTCATGGTGGTGACTACACTGCAGCCCCCTCTACTCCTTTGGAGGCTCACCTATGCACTGAAAAGACTCCTCAAGGAATTACAGACTGTAAGCTTGAGGTGCAAAGTGCTCTGAGTAGTGAACACATTAAAATGCTCTACAAATAGGAGAGAGAAAGTAAAGAAATGAGAGAGATATTAGTCATAACTTAGTATGCTGAGAACAGTCATCTTGGCTCTTGATGAGGCAAAACATAGGACCTATAACAGATTAGAATAGAATAGAATAGAATAGAATAGAATAGAATAGAATAGAATAGAATAGAATAGAATAGCAGTGGCCTAGGCAATAAGAAGTGCTACCACGAGAAGACACTTTTGCATATAATAGATCAAAAGAGAATTTCTTATGGGTAGGCTCTTAACAAAAGTAGTATCTTTCAAACATCTGTTTGGCAAACATATATTTGATGTTGAAACAGTGCAACATATACCTATATGTATATAAATATGTTTTTCCTGCATGTCACCAGATGCTCCAGGCATATGGCCTTGCCTGTTCCAATGTATCCCAGCTTCCCAACAGAGGATGGTTGCTGCTGTTCCCTATTACAGTGCATTTTCAAGCACCCGTATTACTTCCTTTTGCAACTAGTTCTGGAACCCTGAGGAGAACCTGCTCCTGCTGCCTGCGAGTGGTGAGCGATGAGTAAGAAATGGGGCACCTGAATCTGAATCTTTGTTGTGTGTTCTTGAACAAGTTAGAAATAGGGAGGGAAAAAATCACCTTTTGTAACTTAATGGCTCGGTTTGATGGAGAGGATCCGGTCTGAAAACAAACTGCTGCAAGGGAGGAAGTAAACTGGATGGCATTGTCTGTTCCAGTGCAAACACAGATGCATTTGCTGCCAGCAGACAAGGACATCATTGTATAAACAGCATAGACACTCCCAAAGTAACTTCTGCTGTATCTGGAAAGGAGTGGAGCTGTGAACCCAGAGATAGAAAGCAACCCCCGTATCTGGTCACCATATGGCTCAGGCCAACATCAGCCACAAGTGCATATACAGCACAGGCTCCCTCTGCTTTTATGCTTTACAAGTGCAGAAAAAAGCCTGTAACCAACATACGGCAAAAGCTCAAAAACTGATTTGAAATCAAATCAAAATTCCACTGGAATGCTGAAAGCTTCATACCTCAGTAAGGATCATTTCTGTGGCAAATACTATTTTCCCATTCAAGCCACTTGGTGGGTACAGAAAATGTCAAGATGTCAGAAATTCTTCTTTTATCCTGGGAAAAAGCTTTTTTATTTTCACTGTCGTAGGGCTTAAAAACGGCCCAAGTATTTCTTGTTGGAAATCTTCAAAAAGCCAAACAAATTCAACTCTAAGTGAAAGAAAAAGTGTGGAAAAAAATTGCCTGAAAAAATGAAGGTTTCAGAACGGTTGAAGTACAATAAAGTAGGAGCTAAAAAATAATCTCCTGATGGTCTCATCTACCAGGATATAAACAGAAATTATATATCTTTTGTGTCTATATATTTCCACTGTATAAATGGAAATATAAATAAATATGTATTTCAATTGAGTGATTATCATCATTTTAGACCTCTTAAAAGCTACCATGAATCCAATTTTCTGCACTGCTATTATCTTGTTAACTGTGAATCACCTATGAGATTAAGAAGTTTTCTTATTTCTCTAGTTCATAACCCTAGGTGCTCTCTCCTAGAACAAATTTCTCCCACCCCACCTTACTCCTACTTCCCTGACATACACATATCACATTTCCTGTGGTTGGATTAGTTTTGCAGTCCTTGCTCAAATAGTTCTTCTTAAGACAAAAGTTAAAAGTAAACTGGGCTGAGTTTAAAAGTAAACTAGCTTTGATTGCCCTGGCTTTGTTTTTATGTATGCTATCCTAAATATCTACACTCCCTGTAAATGCTTTGCTCTGATGAAGGCTATGACAAATCCATTAAAAGTCATGTTTTTTATCTTGGGCCTGGGAAATATTTAACAGTTTCAGGCCTTAACAGATAATTAACTTCTAAATGACACATCTCATAACTTTGCTGGTATAAACAGAGAGGGCTCCATGTGATCCTTTTCGGGACAGAACGGCAGAAGTTGCCACTCCTGACACTCACAGTGTGAAGATTCACAATACACGTTATAGACAATGGCTTTTATACCATGAAGCTTCACGACATTCTACATGTCTTGTCTTAAATTAAATGCACTCAAATGCCATTAAATATGCAGTTTTTAAAAATGCATGTGCTTCATATGACTACCTTCTGGATATTTAAAAAAAAAAGTTTAGTCACCGAAAAAGAATTCAAATTCACTGCAACTGCAGGAGTTATAAATGAGTCAACTTAGTAATTTTTTTGTGAATTTTAATAACTAAATCCCAGAAGCTGACATTTGGGATATTTTCATATTCTTCTATTAATCTCATGCCACTAGTCAATCAGTTAACCATTATTTTATAAGACTGTTGTTTTGTTTGGAGAACTCTGCTACTATTAGAACACATCTATAAGGTTTATGAGAGTCTAGTCTTGGACAACAGAGATGATTTATATATTGACTTTTATTATATTCTGTTTTCATTTGGCCATAACAAGCCAAATGCCAGAAATGAAAATTTTATAGGTGTGATCATAGACAGAAAACTGTGTATGAAAGTGTAAGCAAGCTTTTTCTCATCAAAGAGTTAATCTTTTCCTTCTTATTCTTCTCTTCTTCCCCTCTTGAAGATAAAAGACACCAAACTTCCTACTTCCTGTGGTAAAATGCTATGCAAGTCTATTGGGTAATTCAACTCTTGATACTCCTTATAGGTGGCAATTTTATATCAGTTTTACCTCATTATTTAGTTTCTTTATTATTACAATTATTACTTATAATAATTATTGTTACTTCAAATCCCCAGAACTGCCTTGAAATGGAGAAGGGAGATAGGACAAAAACAAATGGCCTCAAGTTGCATGAGGGAAGGTTTAGATTGGATATTAGGAAAAAGTTCTTCCTGACAAACCAAAAGGGTGGTCAAGCATTGGAACAGGCTGCCCAGGGAAGTGGTTGAGTTACCAGCCTTGGAGGTATTTAAAAGATGTGCAGATGTGGCACTTGGGGACATGGTTTAGTGGCGGATTTGGCAGTGCTGGGTTAATGGTTAGACTTACTGATCTTAAAGGTCTTCTCCAACAGAAACCATCCTATGATTCTAAAGACTCCTAATCTGATGATAACAAAAATAATCTGACGAAGGGACAAACTATAGGCGAGGAACAGGCTATGTCAAAAGTATAGTAGACGCAAAGTAATACCTTCTTGATGGACAGTTTTTAGGCAGAGGGGAAAAAAGAGCCAACTCAATTTGCTTTTTCCAGAGTCAAATGCCCATCCACCAGGACTGGAGAATGTTGCCATTGTCCTAAGCTGCCTCTGCACCACGAGAATAGATGAGGCTGCTCTATAAAGCACTGGATTAAAAAAAATACAAGGTGATTGACTCATTCATGGCCCATGGCCATACAAATACTTGCAAAATTGCCTCCGGCTGATGTTCTAGAACCTTCACCATAGAAACAAAAGGTACCGTGGCAAACAAAGCTGTCCCTCAGAAGTCTCATACAGTGAAGACAAAGCTGGGAACATGCATATGCAAAGCAGTATTTGTAAAGAGTTACATCATTGCACCTTTGCAATCACTCCTTTTTTGGTGCCAAACTTTGGTGAAACTATGGAATAAGAATAACTCAGAACTAGATTAAGTTCTTTTAAACAGATTATTGAAACTGTGAGTACTATGTCCAAATTATTGTGGAGTTTGAGTTTGTTTTAATGAAAATGTCTTTTGTTTACCTGATTTTATGTCATTCCCAGCACTCCTTGGTGGTGGCCATGCCATCATTTTGTATTCCTATGAAGGTAGCAATGTTACACTGCCTGCACTGTAAAATATCCACAGCAATTTAGACCACATCCACACCGTGCTGATAGATGTGATCATATAATCCAGCTGGCTGAAGTCACAGCAGGTAATATGAGTTACCTGCTAGCCCCAGGTCGTAAGACCAGAAGTTTATCCCTTTGCCTGTCAATGTGCATGCAGAAAAGGGACATACAATTCCGTACCTCCAGACTTACCTGAGCTAGTTTCTAGCCAGCTAACTGAGGCACCTACAGTGACACAATCAACCTCCACAGACCATCATGTTACTTGCCCAGGCCCCAAACCCCATGTTGCTTCAGCTTCATGCAGTTGTTCCTCAGTCAGTTGTATTACACCATCATATCTGCTGAGCACGGTGTGGACATGGTCTGAATTCCTATGGACGTTCCACGGTGCTGGGAGCATAATGCTGCTACCTTCACATGTGTAGAAAATGATGGCACCATCACCATAGGGGCCTGCTGGGAACTACCTGAAGTTGTATAAACACAAGACCTTTTCACAGAAGGAAACCTGAACTCTGTTATAGTTTGGATATAGTAGTGAGGACTTGTAGTATATACTTGTATGCAGTAAATTGAATATAGGAATCCATCCAATTATAAAAAATCATGCAGTTATAGCAGTCAGTGGTCAGTGATGTTATCTGCACTGTGGGCAACTATGGCAAGAATTTCTTGTGGCCAGTATTTCTACTATTTGATGACCAAATGATTTTTTTTTTGTTAGTTGTTACTATTTCCTTCTTGACTCACTCCTAAAAGGCACTGAAACATCACACTTATCACTCACACAGCAATAAGTGCAACTGTCCTTAAATCAGTTTTGCAAACCTGCATCCAGAGCATCTCCTGACAGAAGGGTATGCTCTGCATCTTGTTAGGTTGAAGTCCCTCCCTTTTGTTTGATGTGAGCCATGAGATTCAGCCTTTCCTTTGGGCTTCTTGAGATTGAGTCCGAGGGGAAGTGCCTGCAATGCATTGGAGGTAATGCCACACCATGGGAAAATGGGGAAAGAAATGTGTGTCTCATGCAGTGTGGGAGACAATCAGCTATTAGCCACCATTCTTCTCGGCTGGGTGGAGGTTTTAATCCCCCCCACCTCACTCTGGGCAGCCAACAGATCATTTCACAGCAGTCATCTTTATAGCATCTATGTGAGCATGGTGGGGTGCCTTGTACTTCTGAACGCACATTTCATTTATGTCTTTTTTCATGTCCTGATCAGACTATTGCAAAACCCCACACGCAGACTCCCCAAAATGAGTCATGTCTGCTGGCAGGGATGTCTGCAAGGTGTCTCTGCACAGAGGTGCAGAGCCGTGTAGGAAGCTTGGGAGAAGACCACCCTGACACAGCACAAAAACTTGTTTATTAAAGAGAATGCCTTAGTGGAATAGAGCGGGCCTAGCAGGTCTAACTCAGGGGGCAGTCTGTTAGCTTCCAGGTAAAATGTAGTGGATTAATTGTGACCTCCAAAGTCTGACTGCCATGGGGGGCTGCCTCCTTTATGAAATACGTCCCGCCTTGCATCTACAGAGAATTGAAGTTTTTCTCTGGAAGGGTAATCCCCCAGTGGGACTTGGGACACTGGAACATGATCTGCTCTGCACCTCCAGGTCCCCAACTTGTCTTTTCTTGTGGCATGATCTGATTTGTCTGGTTTTAGACCCACTGTCTGTGAGATTTTTCCTGTACGTCAAATCTGACACTGGGAGAAGGAGCTGCATTACTCATCCATAGTTTCAAAATTGTGGGTAAACTGGATGGTTTCTTGCTCCCATAGACATATGACTTCATCGTGTCTATCTTCCCAACTTCATGCATAGCATGGCTGGATTTACAAGGTAATACTCTTTGCTTCAGAGGCCTTATCAATAGCTGAAAAAGAATTCCTTCCTTATCACCTGTTAAGTTGAAGGATCAGTTGGGGCAGCCATGAGGCATCTCATGGTTTCTGTCTGCCAGTAAACTAGCTGCATTTGGTTTCAGTAACTTGACTTTTCTTAATATGTTAATTCATTTTTTGTTGTTTACATGAGAAAAAACACAGGTTAGCATGGCAAAATTCAGACCCTCTAAAGCATAGTAGACTAATACAATAATGCCTTGATACTGAACAAGTGAAAAATATTTTCCCCTCTGGCTCCAGAGCCTTCGGCAGCACCTGAGCATTTTACTCAGGTTATTCATGACTAAGTTGCGATTAGCAGTATGCTATTAATTGCTGAAACCCTCTGGTTTGCTGCTATTGTCCATAAAGGATAAAAAACCACTTAGGCAGCCCAGTCCATTTCCAGCCCTACAATTTAAACTCACTAAATTACTAGGCCAAATCTATATTCAGAAATTTTTCCATCCTACTCTTATGTGCTTCCTCACTCTGTTTCCTTGCATCTTTTTCCAAGCATGTATTGGACAACTTACATGCAGAAAACAACATCAGTAAGACTTACCTTGATTTTTAAAATATTTATTCTCCTGTCGATCAAAACAAAAAAACCCCCAAGCAAACAGACAAAAAAAACCTCCAAATTACAAAGCCATGTGCAAACTGATACAGAGAAATGGTAATGCGAATTTACCCATCTTTCACACTCAATAGCTGTTTCTAGTACTCTGCCTTTGTCCTTAGGATTTAATTAAATCTCTCACAGAAAACAGAATTTGCTAGTACTTGACCTTTGTTTTCAGAGCCCCGAAACACAAAAGGCATTTAGAATCAATGACAAGGCACAAAACACAACGCACTCCATTTAGCGCTCAGGGCAACACAATGCTCATCCTTTATATGGAGAGACCCTGGGTTAAAAAAGGATTAAAATTAAGCCACAGTATTCTTTTCTAGGTTGTCTCCTGAAGAATCACGACTGCTGCTTCAAGCTGATTACATGTTATGCAGTCCACCAGCACACGATACCCAATGCTACCCCTAAAGTAATCTTTTTCTCACTACATAAACTATATCTCCACTCTTTATTTGCCTTCACTGGCTTCCTTCCTGTCTTTTAATTTCTCACTGCAAGCTCCTCACCCTCTGCTTGAAGACCAAACACAAACTCCCCACTCCCATTTCTGCTCCCACTTCCCCTTCCTCCCATCCGGGCCGCCTACAGCCAACTTTGCTCCAGCAGCCTTTCTGCTTTTGTTTCCCAGCTGCTCTCTCCTGCATCTCTTCAGCTGCTCTTTACACCACATCCCTTTCCTACATGGCTTTTTGCAGAGACGTTTCACACTTTTTCTTCCTTTTCTCTCACCAACTTCTTGCTGGATTTTTTTTTCTTCACTTTGGTGTTAATGGCAGGGAAATGGTGGATTTATGATAAGTAGTGAGTAAAATTTTAATTCTTGCAGAACTCATTGAAGCGAATCTGAAAATTAATACTCAGCTAAAACAAAAACTGATAGAAAGCTAATTAAGGGAAAGCGTGCTGTTCAATGGCCTTGAACTATGTAGAAAAAGGTCACTGAATGAGAAGCTACAGAGAATAATTTTGCCTCTGGTCATGTTAACAAGGGACAGTAAGCCACACATTAATTATATATTCCTCAAATTAGAAGGAGTTTCGAGGGTGAAACTCTCCTTAGCCCTTGCAGGGCAGATCACAGTAGGAGAAAGGTGTGCTCTGCCTGTCACACCAGCGAGCCAGGCCCATAGCATTTCCTTCTGTTGATACCTTACTCATTTACCATCTCACAAGCTGCACGGAAGCCCATTCACAGCTTCTTTCCCACCCGGTGGCAGGCTACACCTCTGCCTGCTATTCATGCAGCTGGGAAAAGTTTGTCTGCTTCCCTGAGCTAAAAAGTGTCTTTCTTGTGTCTGTTAAAACAATGTCGCTTAGCACAGGTTACAGTCCCAGGCTTCACAGCCTGACTTTTAGCTTAACTAGAACCTGGGCATGTTTTTCTTCGGGTTTTTGAGGGGTTTTTATAATGTGGGAGTAGAAGAAGCAACACATACAAGCTAATATTTTTGAGGGAAATAATTGAAATAATTTAATAATAATTAAAATTATATTGTTACTGAAGTTTTTACCACCAGTATCCTGCAGAAGGATCACCAGGTTTGCTTTGGCATTTTCAACCTCCCCATAATATTGCTGAGATTTTACACTGCTGAGGAGCCTCCTACCTCCTGGGATGCCTTCAGGGGTACCTGGTTCTGGCCCATATGGTACAAATCACGTATTTTTAAGCCCTCTGTAGGAAAAGCAAAATTTATGAAAATGAAGAAGACTGGGGGAGATGCATTGGCACTAGTCCCATTTCCATCTTTCCTGTTGGTTAAACTGGTAAAGACAATTTTTTTTTTAAGAGCAAATTATTCTGTAGGTCATTTAAACAAATTCCCATAATCTACACAAAATCTGAGGACTCATAAAGGTCCCTTCCAACCCAAACACACACGCACACACATATACATATGGAGGAATCCACCTCTGCCTCTGCTGGGCCTCTCCAGCGACTCTGTTGGCAGGAGCTGCTTCGAGGATGTGTGAATCACTAAGGTGTTCCCAATTTCTGCAGGCTGTTTCACCAGGTGCCAGGCAAGTTGCAAGGCTACAACCCCCAGCCGGAGGGACTCTCTCTTGCTCATGGCCCTCTGCCGGGCTCTGCACAAGCAGGGGCCTGATTCCACAGGCAGATGGAGGAGGGAAAGGCAGATGTTCTCCCGAAGGAAAAAAAAAAGCATGAACTGAAGACACATCCTGTACCACGACTGCACATGCCTACAGAAAATGCTCCACATTACTCTGCTACAGAAGCTGCCTCTCCAGGACTTGCATTTCCTTTGATTTTCCTATGACCAGAAATAGCAAATAACAAATTGGGAACCAAAACCAATACCCACCCCTGAAACCCTCTGCATTTAACAGAAACCAGCTGTTTTTCTGCAGCATTTTTACAGTAAGCTATTAAGCTATTTTCAGACTGCTTGAACCAAGAATAGCAGTGAATGTCAAGTCCTTCTGTGCATGGCTGTACCCTTCATTTCTCTGTGAGATACATTTCCAGGCAAGTATCGGGCCTTGACAACTATATCAAACGTTCAGATAGGAAATGTTATGTCCAAGAGGTAGATAATTTCCCCCCCTGCTGTGTCCAGAAACACACAATAATCTACAACCCAGCTCCTCTGTTTCTTCCCATCACATATGCCAGTCACCACTGTTTTCCTTATTCTGTCTGTGTCCAGAGTTTTGACCTCTGATTGACTTTGAAGTTTACATATGAGGAAAAACAGTCAGGCAGCTGCTAAAACAAGCACTGAGAGATCAAACGGTTCTGAAAGAATTAAAAACAAACAACTTTTATCTTTTTCTTTTGTGTTTACCAATACATTAACAGATCCAGATAGCTGGAGAGATACACAAATGGGCATACATATATTTAAATGGCAACATTAAAACATTACATTAAAAGAATATTGTTTAGGTTAGTGCAGCCGAACATTGAAGGATAAGGAAATTAGGAAAATTAGGAAATACCGGATTAGGATTGCTATGCTAATTTCTTTCTGCTACTGGGTGCGATTATCCTGTGTTGTACAGAATGAGGCATGCATCCTGTGGGAAAGTCTAAAATATGACTGTGTCATGGAAGGGTTTGTAAGAAAACATATGCACAAGGGGAGGGACAGAAAAAGATTGCCCAGAGAGTCTTAAATCTGCCATTTTCTAATGTATCAGGAACTGACACTGTATCTTAAGTGGCACTATTTAATGACTGGGGCATAGGGAATTGGATGTTCCAGCTTGTTTTCAAGGGAGAAAAAACTAGAGGAGGGAAGTCCCCTGTGACATGCATAGAGAAACACAGATTCTTGCCATTTATTGAGTCATTGCAGACACTTAATTAATCAGGTTTGCAGTGTTAGGCATAAGTAGGAGTTTTCTGGTCCAGACCCTGGAGCTGGAAGACCACTTAATAAAAATAAAGTTTTGTTTCCTCTACCATACTAAACCTTCTTAAGCTTCATCTCTATTAAATTGAGCCCAGAAATTTCATTCTGCTTTGCTGTACAATTTCTCTTAATGCTTCATCTCCTATTACTGGTTCAGCATCAGCAAGAACGCAGGTCTTTAAAACAGTGATGTTGCCCAATTACTATACTGGCAGACTGCCTTGACCTTTCCTGGAGAAACCAAAAAGAGAAAAGCAGTGGTAGTTCCTAACAGTTTCCGTCTCAATGACTCTCACACAGAAATTCACAGAACACAGGAAAAATGTTCTCTCTGAGAAGAATGACTTTGAATTTCAAAGGTCTGCCGAAAGTCATAAAGATGTTAAACTTTCCAAAAGATGTCAAATTTCACAAATACCTAAAAAATACTTCTACAGATACCATACAAGTATGAATAATAATGTAAACCAGAATGTTTTCATTGACAATAAAGTTCTATTTGCTTCATGAGAAGTTTCCTTTTTTTTTTATTAAATAAGATTACTCTGGCCTGTATAATATGAACTCTGAAGCGCTCTGTAACTTGTGGCAGAGGCAAACCAGTCTCTGCATTCGCCTGCCTCTTGATATTGCTTGTACATTTAAGATAATTTCCATAGCCAGTTAATTAAAATCTGCTTTCTTAAATGCTTAAAAAGCATTGTTACAGGGTGAAAATCCTACCAAATCACAACTCTTTGTGTGTCATTTTGCCTTTCTGCCATAGATAAGCCATTGTCTTTTATATAGGCTATAACAGACTACAAAAGGGCCAGTTTGGATAAATGGAAATACATTTTGCCGTGGGTTTTTTTTTTCAATGCTGAATTTCAAAGATTGTTAAGATAATTTTTGTAGAACAAAGTAGCAGTATAAACAGAAGTAAAATTATCTTTTCACTGTTAGCTTCAGAGCTGAAGCAGTTTGTGTACAGTTATCTTTTCCATCTATCCCTTGGGCATAAAGGCAGTGAAAGAATTCCTAAAGAGGGGAAGGAAATTGCGTTGCTCACGATCAAATTGCAAGCATGCATAATTTGATGTACTGATGACTGTCCACCAGATATCACAGCAGGAGACTTGCCAAGATGTTAATTGTCCCGAGGACTGGAGTCTGATACTTAACAAACATCTCCTCAGTTTCGTTGTGGAATGAAAGTTATGACAGCTGCAAAGACTGCTTGTCTTAGTTGCATGCACAATAGTGAGTAGCACTGAGAGAAATCTTGATCTTAAATGAAAATGTCTTCTGCTTGAAAATAGTAGTTATTGGTAGGGTTACTGGAGAGAGAGGAAGTGTAACTTCATAGCTTCAGTATGTGGAGTCAGTACAAAACTCCAGGGTTGACTTTGTGGCTTCAAATCAACTCAGACTCTAGGGGAGCACGTAATTTTGCTTAGCTCTTTCCACTTTTGGAAATGTCGGGTTCTAGGAGAGACAGTTGTTGTCTTAGAGACAGTCCCACAGTGAAGCGCTTGTGTAAAACAACTCAAAGCTGTATTTCACAGTCTTTGCATAGAAGACTGCAGGTTGCAAACCTCGCATATTGCAAGTTGGAAGATCTCATTTGTCATCTCTCATGTCCAGACATATGAACCAACAAAGGGACAGGCTACTTTGTTTACTGTTTTTTGAAGCAAAGAGGTCAGTCAACAGCCCATTAAAAAGACTTATGGTGAATAAAATATTTCTAAACACAGAAGATTCTCCTAATCTGACTTCTGTTAAGCAAGCCTGCTATTCATTACCCCAGCGCCGAGCAGTGTACATAATGAGAAGAAATACTTCTCCATTTGGGACAGAAAATTTTCTCACTTTGATAGCTAGGATTCCATCCCAGATATTAAGAAAACTCTGACTGCAGTAATTGTAGATCTGCTGCTTGTGCAGGGAGCATTACCCTCATACCAGCCAAGTAATTGTTGTCCAATTGGTGAATGACATGGCCTTTCTCTCTGATTTTTCCCCTTACCACCAGATGGAGAAGAATCCTTTGAAACAAATGTTACAGTGTCTGATTTGTTGTAGCTGTTACGGTGGAAATTGTACACATGCGCTTGGATTCTGGTTTTGGCTGAAGAAGATTTAACTGCAGAGGGAATAATTGGAATTAACCAAGAGCTATCACACATATGCTGGATTACTGAAGTATGTAGGTGATCAGCATTTCCCATGGGCACCAGTAAAAAAATGTCAAGTCCTTTTCCTGTGATAATCCTAATTTACTCTCAATATTCTTCTGAAAAAAAATTTAGTAGTTAATATTTATCCACAGCATATATCCATGATTGTTGCAGTTTCCTCTCTGTGTAAAACTATACAGAAAAAATGATCCAGGGCGGAATACATGAATTTCTTGATTTGCTGATGAAACTGGTATCTTTGCTATGGTATTCCTAGACAGAGTTCTTGGAAACAAATGTAAGGGCAAATACCAGTAAATAATGTTGAGAAAAATAATGATATCAAACCAGAAGAATTACTGGACTGTAGTGACTGAAGGCTGAATATTCATCAGGAATACATCCAGATACCTAAAAATAGTGTGCACTTCAAAGCTCTGTACATCCATATTGATGATGAGAAATAACAGCCACATTATGGCCATTCTATAATTCCTGCCCTATGGTTCCTGAAATGCTTGTGTATCTGCAAGAGATGCTATCCAGCAATCTCAGTTGATCAAACTGTAAAGCACTTTCTTCCAAAGCATGAGAACTTGGCATGAGCCTGGAGCTCAACCTGGAGTAGGCAGGACGAGTTGTGAGCTGGGTAGAGCAGCTGTTGATCCTGTTTTTGTTTCGACTGCTGCTTGCAAGGAGTTATTTATCCTGATACACTTCACAGGCTGCTCCAACTTGCCATAAGGCTTTTCTTTCTTTCTGCAGCATTCAAAAGAGGCAGGTCTGTAAATTGTCTTCTCTCACTACTCTGAATCACATTAGCCTGCTCTTTTTTGTAAGCATACCCCATAGTGATAACAGAGCTCAGGGTGGCTTTATCAGGCAGCCAGCGTTGCTGTGCCTGCTCTTCCCCATGTGCACATACATTCCCATGTTCACCACCTCTTGGGGAGCTCATACCAGGGAGCAGCTTTACCCCCAGCACCAGGGCAGCTCTTAGGGCTCCCTTGCTGCAAGCACAGGGAGGAAAACCCCACTCACCTGCCCTCTGGGGGATGCATAGCCTGTGAGAAACCTACACAGCAGGGAGGCCATCCTCTAAGAGAAAACTCTCCTTGGACTGTTTTGTTTCTAACTGCCAGGGAAAACACTGACATTTATCTGTGGCACTGGTGCCAAGTTACATTTAGGCTTGCTCATGCTCAGGAACTTTTTGGCTTGGAGAAGGAAGAAAAAGAAAGCAGGTAGGCCACAAGGCTCTTTGCTGCCTTTCGTTTTGCCCCTCTGGGCTGCTGCCTTTTCCCTTACTCCACAGCAATTCATGTGGGAGGGGAAATAAGTGATTGTGGCAGAAAAGCACAACAGAAACTGGAAACAGGAATGTGCGTATTGGGGCATGGTGACCAGCAAATCTGCCAGAAGCTGGCGATAACACCCAGGGCACAGTAACCTACACTAACAGCTAGGAAAATTACTTTATATGCTTCCAGGTTTGCTGGCCTGTTTGTGCTCTTACACCTTCCTGGGGAAAGTATGGAGCTGCTGCTTGGTGTCAGTGCTGCTGGGCATCTTGAAAGAGTTTCTCCATGCACTGAATACTTGCCTCTGGGAGGTTAAGAATTTTGGTTTGCATAAATAGTTCATATTTTTTTACTATAACTTACCCAATCATAAATTTAATTCATTATTTATTTTATTATTATCATGTGTTATGTATTTTATGTAAATATATTTGTTTCTCTAACTCCAATTTGGACTGCTGGCTTTGCTTTCCCAGGAAGGAAGAACCCTTGTTTTGGGAGAGTGTGTATCCACCCTCTGAGGAATCACCAAAGGCTTGAAACCCAGGTTTCTCCTGCACTATACAAAGTGAGGAAAATGTCATTGGTGATTATTACCTTGGGCTGAACTGAGGATGAGCAACAAAATCTGAGGAACATAGCCTGAAACAGGGTGAATTTGTTTGCTCTCCTATCCTGGTCTCCTCTTTGCTCTCTCTTATGGAAGATGTTGGCCTGGATCAGTTTCTGTTTTTCTGAAGGGAGCTTGCCCAGGGACACTGGGGTAGCTGAGAACAACTGCTGAGCAAGGACATTCCCCACTTCAGTTTGAGCAAAATACTGTTTACCCCATTCTCACTCATTTGCCTCTCCCATTTCCCTGTTTCTCACTGGAGGCGACGGCTGCCTGAGGCATGGGAGTAACAGCAGATCCCTCAGCTGCAACGGCTGTCAGTCTAGGAAGGGCACACCAAGCCCCACAGAGTGTACCCAGGACCCTTGGAAATCTGCATTTTATTACATGATCCAGTTACCCTGCCCAAAGCCCCTTACACCCAGGGAGATGCCACTGCATGGTCTGACATTCTTCATACACATATGCCACACTGACTAGGGCACTCTGGTATTTACTTCCAGGTGCCACTGCACAGCCTGCTCATGCACAACTGGAGATGATCCTCTTCTTACCACCACCCTGTCACTGCTCTGAGATACAGAGGATGCCTACGTATATGAAGAGGGAGGTCTCTAATTGTGGTTTCTGCTCTGAGATGTGCTGGTGCCAGCACAAGTGTCCCTTATTCATGGGAAAGCACAGAAGAAAGAGGCTCAGCACCTAGACCTGTAGCTGCCTGAGCTCAGAAAGTCTCAGGGTCTCAGCTGTTGGCACTCAGACTTGGCTTCCTTTGGGTGTCTGGCCCCTTCCCGCTTGCCCACTGTTCTTTTCAGTCTTGCCTGTCTTCTTTGCAGGAGAGACCAGGAGGCTCGGGCCAACAAGTTCTGCTTACACTTGATGACATGGATTGAGTGCTGGTTCCTCAGGACTGGTTCCTGCATATCTGTAAGGTTATTTACTCATCATAGACACCACCACCCATGGTGAAAGCCCAGGTTCTCACAGTGGACCATGAGGGAAACTACAGCTTGCCACTGCCCAGGCCAGATTTGTCAGTGGGACACTGGATGGCAACAAAAACAGGAAAGCTCAGGAGGGGGAGCCCAGCTAAGCAGCCCTGGTCATGGCACATGTGTGAAGGTAACTCTGATCTGCCTGCACAAACCATCCTGGCTTCCCATAGTTGTGTTTTTTGAGTCCTCCTACTTTTAAATCTGACATTTAACATTTGCTGCACTTGTCTATGCCAGATACATAGTATGCACACAGTGGATCCAACCCACGTATCAGCAAACCTGCTGTGCACTGGCAGCTGCCTTTGGGGCTTGTCTTTCTAATTGGGAGCCAGATGCTTTTGTCTGTGCACTTGTGCCTTAACATGGCATTGGAGCCAATGTGCTGAGGGTTGTTTCTACTGCGTGAAGAAATTTGTGGTGGAGCCACTTTTCCCTTGAGTTGGTTACCAGACTGTTTCCTCAGATGGTGCAGAAGCCAAACATCAGAAGGCAGTTCCTTTGTTTGTCCTTACCAGCTCCTGCCACACAGAGCTCAGCTAAAGAGGCTCTTAATTTCAATTTTCCTCAGAGACACATTCTCTGGTTTCTTCCCAGACCACAGGATCGAATAATCTTTTGTTCCTTTGTTTCACAGATTCTCCCATCTTTTCTGCTTTTTCTTTCATATATTTCCAACATGCACTGAATGTTGGCCATAGTTGGTTATTCTCTCACATGTGTCTTGTATGTCTGCTCTGCTACAGGCATTGACTTGCTCCTTTGTTTGGGATAGAGATTGCTATTGTTTATATGGCCTAGCTATGTGGAGATCCCCTATGGAACTATCTTAAATACGGGATGACAGTTAGTCAAATACAAAGCCATGTAAAGTAAAAACAGGCAAGTTATTTGAAAATGGGAAGAACGAGAGGCTGGAACGCAGTGCTGCGGAAAGAGACCTGGGGTCCTGGGTGGCAAGTTGAATCTGAGTTAGAATTGCCCTGGCAGCCAGGAGGGCCAAGCATGTCCTGGGGGGGCATCAGGCACAGCATCGCCAGCTGGGCAAGGGAGGGGATTGTCCCGCTCTGCTCTGAGCTGGGGCGGCCTCACCTTGAGTGCTGAGGGCATTTTTGGGTGCCATACGAGGAGTGACTGGCTTGTCTGTTGAACAAGAACACTTGGCTTGTTCTGCCTGGAGAAGAGGAGACTGAGGGGAGACCTCATCACATCTTCAGCATCCTCATGAGGGGAAGTGGAGGGGCAAGTACCAATCTGTTCTCTCTGGTGACCAGTGACAGGACCCAAGGGAATGGCATGAAGCTGTGTCAAGGGAATTTTAGGTTGGATATTGGGAAAAGGTTCTCCACCCAGAGGGTGGTTGAGCACTGGAACAGGCTCCTCATGGAAGTGGTCACAGCACCAACCCTGACAGAGTTTAAGAAGCATTTGAACAACAGTCTAAGGCACATGGTGTGATTCTTGGGCTTGCCCTGTGCAGAACCAGGAGTTGGACTCGATGATCCTTGTGGGTCCCTTCCAACTCAGCATATTCTATGATTATAAATGTTTGCTCACAACTGTCCCAGACTGCTCCCCCAAAATTAAAAGGAACTTTTTGCTTTGATCCCCATGTTCTGTTTCACACAGAGGGATGACAATCCTTCACTTCACTAGAATATAAAGATGAACAAATATATGTGAATCTCCCAGATATTATAATAGTGAGTAGCATAGAAAAGCCTAGGAAGAAGCTGAGGGTTTTTCCTCTGATAATGGGACTTGGGTCAGGCGAACATTTGATGAAGAAAAGCTCAGTTCTACCATGATTTTTCTTTTCTTTTCCTGCCACACATTCAGACCATCTCCTGATATTGTGAGACATGGGGGAATGGTTATGGTAGAAGGAATCACGCCACCTCCACCACATTACAGCAGAAAAGATCCCCTACTCACCAGGGAGAATCTACTGTCAGAATCTCCAGTCGGTTTAAGTTCACGCTCTGCATGCATAAGCAGAGCAAACTTGGCAGGCTGAACAGTCTGTCCCTTACGAATATTGACAGATGAGTATAAACTCAATTACCTTGCTTTTTCATTCCAGACGGGTTACTTGTGCTGTGTAACTAAGTACATCAGCATCTGGAGTCACTCTGAACAACAGGAGAAAACATTTTCTGGTGTTGAAACTAGAATTTTGTACAGCATTTATAACTTGCAAAAAGTCAGGAGGCTGGCTGTGTTTGTTTCCCACCATCCTGAAAAAAACCAAACCAAAACCAAGGCAGAAGGGTCACCATTGCCAAGGGCTGGGGTTTCTTCTTTTAGTATAGCTAAAAGGCTGATAGCCATTTTGCCTATGAGCCTGCACAACTGAAAGATGTAAAACCAGCTCCTAAATTTTCCTTACCATTCTCCGCACCACCACCATCTTCACTATCCATCAACCTGCCTCATTGCTGAAAGCTGAAAACACAAAAGTAAACATTACTTAACGAGGTTCGCACCCGGGGGTAGTAAACAAAATTGCTCTCCATGCCTGTGAGCTCTCAGAGGGAAACTGCTGTAGGAAAACAAATCTCGGCACAGTAAGAACAGGTCTGCCTGGGGTGGGGTGTATGTGCAGAGAATGGGAAGAATATTTTCATTTTTCTGAATTCATAATTAGGGAACGATGAGGTACAAAATCTTTCCTAAATATGTCCCTCCAGTTAGAAAATACATATTTGCCTTATCTTTGTTTCCATTGTAGCTAGAAGCAGAAGTTGATGCTAATCTGATTCCTTACTCCTCTGTAGTTTGGGACATTTCAAATACATATTTTTTGTCCTGAGACTTTGTCTCAAATGGAGACAATTGAGACTTTGTCTTGGACTAAGAGAATCAAGACTTTGTCTAAAATGCAATAATATGGCACATGCTAAACAAAACAAGTCTTTGTGTATCATTGTTATCAAAACATTGTAGCAGCAGGAAATAGCTAGACATGGACTTTTATTTGCTAGTTAACTGCTACTATAGATCTGTTAAACTTCAACCCATTATACATTTAAATCCTATTACAGTAGCTGAATGCTTTGACAAAGAAAGAAACAGCCTGTAAGACAGTTCTTTGCAAAATAGTGGTGCATATATTAAATCAGTATGTTCTCACCTTACTAGGTCCTTCATTCAGTCCACACTTCTTTGAACGTGACTTTCACTCCTGCACCCAGGCGTGACCTCCTCCTGCCCAGTGGAGCATCGCCAGTGAGCAGGCAGGAAACCCCCCCGGCAACCTGGCCCCCTCGGGAGCTGCACGTCACGGTCAGATCCACCCCTTCGGTATCGGTCACCAAAGCCGGGGTCAGTCCCAGTCTTTCAGGAGCTGCCGGGAGTCGTTGGTCGGAAGAAAAACCGCACAATTTAACGCCTGTTGCAGGGTCTGCTCTCTCTTTCGGTGCTCTCCCCTCCGCAGGGCTATGGTCTGAAACACAAGCAGATCTATAAAAGCAGATCTCCCTAGGCATACGTTTAGGGATGGATTTTCTTTCCTTCTTCTGGTGCACAAATCAGGGAAAGGACTAACTCCTCTGAAGATAATGGAGCCAAACCAACACAAGTCAAAGGAGAATCAGACTGTAGCTCTAAGAAACACCTATTCCTACTACTTCCTAGGGGTTTTTTTGCTGCAAATATATAAATCTTTGCATTAGCTGACTTCAAAGATCATAAAGCCCTAATCGTATGTGCAGACTACTGATGCAGTGTGCTGCTGATGCATAAAACACACATAGATAATAAACAAATACACTCAGCCTGGACTTAAATTTAGCTTCAACCACACAAAAGATATCTTTATAACTAAGAATGATGGGAAGAAAGATCTCATTCCAGACCAGATGAACAACTCATTTTTTCACTGATCCTGGATTTGGCTGACCTGACTTAAATGTGACCCAAGACATTTCTTAGTTCTTTGGAAATTACATCAACATACTTGGGCTGGAGATGCCACAGTTAGGAAAAAAAAAATAGGGGGATTCTATTTTTAAAATTCTGCTGTTCCTTTTAAAAACAGATCAGTGAAGCATAACTTTTCCTATAGCTGTAATTTTTCAGGGTAAGCAAACTCCAGTAATTTCAAAAGCAGTGAGAACAAGGGGTCACTTGGGGCCAGCCAGAAAAAAATTAACTCTTTGCTTTTTTCCAATTTTTGTCATGTTATTGTGGTTGAGAAGAGCCACCTTATAAATGAAAAGGTAAGTTTTTTCTTGCAAGAAAACACAAACTAAAAAAAATATGTAGCAATAGTGATTTCAGAGCTGTACGAGAACATTAATGAGGGAAGTTCTCAACAAGGGGAGTTCAGCTCTGCATTTTCTCAGTACCTATCACTAGAGCAGGACTAGATTTTGCTAAATGACGTCCATCACTAGACAGCTACTGTCATCAGGAGACTGCCAGCAGCTACAAACACCTTTCAGCAGCAGCAGGCTATCAGCCATAGCAGTGTACAAGCTTTTCATGACATTGCCTTCAGTGGTGAGAGCTCCAAAGCCTTTCTCTAATGATTTTGCTGAAGGTCTCCAGTTTAAAGGGGAAGAAAGCCATGTTACAGCAGCATGACCTGACTCTCTTGAAAACTTAACATGAATAGTATAGATCCTTGTTTCATGATTGTTTTGTATTGGACAGCTAGACTTTCATGAGCTAGTGTGTTAGGTGATTTTTAGATGTTACATTTTATACAATTATACAGATAACACTGAAACACTGAAAAACCCAAGCACAGGTAGATAGGCTGTCCTTGTCATTAAGATGTGTTTAGCAAAAGGATGAACTCCCCCCAGCCCAAATTCACACCTTTGAGCATTGGCCATCTCACAGATAAAATCCCTTGGGGTAAAACTCCATCTTTACTTAACCTGCCAGTTGTAGCTCAAGTTTGCTGATTTCAACTGGGACTCCACTCACATTTATATAGAAGTTATTTGCAATCCTCCTGGCAAGTCACAGGGTAGATGATTCTTTTCCCCCACTACTTTTCAAGGATGGGAATGGGGTTAAAAACCCTATTGGTTTCCCAAGTGGCTTCCAACGGGGTAATGATAGTTTGGCACTGGAAAGGCTTGGAAACTACTCTCTGTAGTTTGAGAACCAAACTGGGGAAGCTAGGATAGATGTTCAGGCTTTGAAAACACCAGCTATCTTCTGTTTGTTTGTATCTACATTTACATTGGGATAAACAGCTCTCAGCAGAAGAAAATGCAATTTGTTTAAGTATTTCAGCCAAAGGACAGCAATTATAACAATAAGGCACTCCTTTCCCTACCTTCAAAGCATTTGCTAGTGTCAACAACTAGGAGCTGAGACCAAGTCCCGAGGCTTAAAGGTCTCTTAACTGAGCCACCTTGACACTTAAGAGATCTACTATTATGCATTAGACATTGTGAAATGTTACAAACACTTTCTAGTTAGAGCTTTTTTTTGGTCCCATTGACTATGGAATAGACACACTGCAAAGATGTCACACTGCAATGGTGTTGTAGACTCCTCCTTGAGAAATGAGCTGTTCCATGCTGTAACTGCAGTGTGTGATCAGTGGATAGACAGGACACCAATTAATCTTTAGTCACAAGCCATCCATGCAGTTCAGTAGCACCCTCTGAAACATCCAGAGCTCTTCATTTGTCAGGAATTGTGTTGCCTTAACATTTAAAATCTTTAATGGTATTTAACAGCACTGAGCATGCATTATTTCTAGGAAAAAAACCCTCAAAAAACCAAAACCAGATGTAAGGATTTGAAGTAAAAAAAACAACTTGGTGGTCTGGAAGTGTATACCAGGAAGGAACACCCTGGAGCCACAGCTTACAGGAGCTTCTGATGTTGGCATTGACAAAACAAAAGGGAGCCTTCTCCATTGTAACAAAGATTTCCATGACTTGATCAGAACATGCAGAACTCTTTGACCAAAAGTCTCTTTTATATAAAAGTCTGCCATATATAAGCTATTATAAAGAATAATTTTAAGGGCTCATTCAAATATAAATTTCTTTCATGAAAAATAAATTTCTGCTTATAAAGAAATTTCATAAAATTTCGTTATAAGTAGAGATTGAATAGTGTAGAGTAAAGGTTAATTGTTCGTTGTATGTGTGTTACTGAAAAAGTTCTGCTAAAAGAGAAGAGAAAGAAAATAATGCCTTCATCCTTTTTTCTTCTTTTTAGTTTTCAAGTTTTCTATATTTTCATTTTCACATTTTGTTTCTAAAAAGCAGCTTAAATATTGTGCCAAAATTACACTTGTGAATGACCCAAACTGGTGCAATCAAGTGGCTCAATGCAGACTGTTGTGTTCAAAGACAGCAGATGGATCCTACACAAAACACTTCCCTGTAAATCTAGTCACCTCAGGCAATGGCTATTTTGAGTTTTATACCTAAATAGTGCCAGACCACCAGGCAGATGAGAAATATGCAAAGAAAAAAACCCTGAAGATATTTTAAGGAGCTGTAGTGTGGAGACACAGTAAATTTGGCTTTAGAACTTCCAGTATCAGATCAGAAGTTGGCAGTCGCATACTGTAAAACATTTTGGGAAAAAAAGTCATGCTTTTAGCTGAATTCTATTTGAAACAATCTTAACTCTGTGCAGGTGGCACTTGGGCTTGTATTGATACTGTCAGAACAAACGTCATTGGCCAGTCCTCAGCTTCCTGTCATTTTTTCATCTCCGGGTTGCTGTTGCCAGTCATGGTGTCCTTTGAGATTCAAGTTAGAATCTAATAATCTCTAATCTCTGTATTGCAGCCATTTCCATAATTTGCCTCAGATATCTTGCACATTCTTTTAACCTCTTCTTTTGCATTCACCTTTTGCCTTCATCCTCGTATGCTGAAGAAGGTGAAGAAACTCAAGATGATCACAGGGATAGATGTGGGTTTCTATCGGTAAAGAGGCACAGACTAAGTCATATGCACCGTTTGTATTTCCCTAGCCCTCTCTGCCAAAATCCAGCCTGGTCCCAGGTTGTCAGCATACATCATAATAAAGTTTACAATGCCATTTCTATGTGGATATCACAGGGTAGACACCAAAGAGAACTGAAGCAGTGCAGGGACAGAGCTTTGAAGTGTGACTACAAGAAGTCTAGTGACAGGAACAGATGACTTGATGCAATAGGGTGCTGCTGGTTCCTGAGGTGACCATCTTATCCAAAGAAAGTGGGTACAATGGGAACCTGAGGGCAGATTTCAAGTTGAAACTTTGAGCCTAAACACTCTCTTATCAAGTAAAAAAAAAGAAAAGGACTCGAAGGTTGTGAGGGACTGTCCTAGGGGATGCAGCCAAAGGGTAGATGGGTAGATGGGTAGTGCCTTCTCTGTCCTTGGGTGTTGTTTAAAGGAGAATGTCAAAAAAAAAAAAAAAAAAAAAAAAAAAAAAAAAAAAAAAAAAAAAAAAAAAAAAAAAAAAAAAAAAAACAAAACAACAACAACCAAACAAAAAAAAACCAAAAAAACCTGGCCTCTGGCCCAAGTAAAGAAGCTAGTTTGAGAACTCTCTTCTGCTTGCATTTTTTCATTTGTTTGCTTTATTTCTTTTGTGGGGTGCTCTGGTTTTCTGGGCACGTCTCCAGGGGTTGTGTGCTTTGCCAAGCGGCAGCTTCGCATTCTCAGGCAGGCAACATCCTGGTTCCACCCTATCCTGAATGGGGTGTGCTCACACACCCTCATCTACCGTCAAGAACACTTTATTTCAGACAGATGTTTGGTGAAGAGAAGTTAGACTAAATCTGCATTTCTCCCATGAACTGGCCTTATTTAGTGTGCCTGCACCTATAAATATGAGCTGTAGCTTGACATAGCAGTGTTGTATCCTTTGGAGAGATTCCAGAAAAAGAGATACTCCCCCAGACGTGCAGAGGCTCTTTCCACAGTCAGATTCACAGTGTCTCCTCAGGCATCATTTGCTGTTGGTGCATTTTGGCGTAGTTTGACTTGAGTGACATAGAGCTTCAGCTGATTAGAAATTACATGGATCACTGTCACATTCTCCAGCAGGGCAGAGATTTCACCTGTGGACCATTGCCCACAGATATTTACTGTCTCCAGGGCTGGCCCAGACAGGGAAGGAAAAAAACAGAGATGCAAGGTCTAAACAGAAAGGAGAATGGTTACTTATCTGTGTAGTAGACGAGAAAATAAGAACTGCTTAAATTTTACAATACTGCCCCGGAACAGGGATGTAAAATTCAAGGGAAAGATAATAAATGCACAGGTGTAAAAGCCAGGGAGCAGGAGAAGGCAGCAGGGGCGCCAAGAGAAGCGCTCAGCCCAGCAAACACGCAGCCCGTCCCCAGCGCTGAGCTCTCTTCCCGGGCAGCCATGGGCAGCGACCGGCTCGCTCCCGCAGCCCCCGCTCCCAAAGAGCGGAGAGAGCAACCAGCATGTCCAGGGGAACGAAACTCACTCCGGTGAGCGCCACGGAGCCCTCACCCCCCGCCCCGGGCACTCGGCGCCAGGCGGCCGCGGGGCGGGCCCGGCTCCCCTCGCTCTCTGGGCCGCTGGGCGGCACTGCGGCAGCGCGGGCTCGGCCCCGCGGCCTCAGGGACGTGTTTGCTCGCGAGGCACTGGCGCTTGTGGGAAGCTGAGAAAATTATATATATACTAAAAAAAAAAAAAAAAAATTGTTTTAGGCGCAGAGGGAAGGTTCCGTGGGAGGATGACGTCCGTGGCGCTCCTTGCGTACGGCAGCGAACCCCGGTGGCCCTGTCCCTTTTTCCCCCGGGAGCCCCGGCCACCGCCGATGGATTCCCCCGGCTCCCGAGGGTCCCCCCTCTCAGCGCTGGAAACACGTTCTAATGTGTCTCCCACACTGAGGCAGTGCCGATACTGGAGGGTTTGGCGGGATTTCCACGGGAAGGACAGGGCGACAGGCGGCACGCAGCCAGGAGAGGCGGCTGCCGTGTAGCACCACAGAAGGGCAAGGACGCCGCAGAGATGAAGAGCAGCATAAATACAGATAATGAACATTTCAGAAGAAGGTTTCTCTAAAATAATGATAACAAAGGGATTTTAATAATGTATTAATCGCTATACGGGGACAGTATATAAGTGGTACCAGTGACGTAGGAAGGCGTGAAGCTTCAACTAACGTAACTGTGCTCTAGTAGGAAACACTTCGAGGGGATTTCTTAAAACTCTGCCTCAGTTTTGACTGAAGTTTGCCCGGGATTTTTCCCTACGCACAATATAAACTAAACAAAGATTTGCAATGGACCTGGTTTGGGAATTTCAGTGAATACCTCAGTTCCGCATCTGGGAGAAAAAGCAAGTGGCGTCACTGCTGTGGAGGAAGAGTAGGTAGGTCAAAAGGCTGAGGAAAACAGCTACTGATACCAGACATCCTAACATCAGAAAATGTGTCAGCACCCTAGAACTTCCTAAGAGCTGGCAGAAGCTTGTCATTAAAACTCACTTTCAGAAGACCTGGAAGTCCAGGGGATCTCCAGGGGATCGAAAAAAAGTTCATGCTGAAACAGTATTTTGAAAGATACACAGAACAACCCTGGCAATTCAGGCAGTGAACTTCTGTCTAGCCCTGACATTGCTTGGATTCTTCTGGCTGTAGTGAACTTACGTCCAGCCCTGACACTGCCTGGATTCTTCTGGCTGTTGGCCTGATGGTAGTCCATAGCCTGAAATGTGTGCTGCCCAAAATGACTGTGTTAATAAATATCAAGATAAAAGGAAGTATGTTATTTATACTAAGTGACATGGATTTACAGAAAGCAGATTTTGCTGAGATAATCTGTTACCTTTCTTGGAAGAGCAAGACTTATTTTCATATAAAACTGCTAGATTCATGAGGCTTTAGTTTTGTGCAGCTCTTTGATGGAGAGGTTATAGCATATCAATGTATCAGTTCACAATCCAGTGGTTAACTCTATCAAGTAGTCTTAATGCTAAACAATCGTTGTCCAGTATCATTCATTGTTCAAGGGTGTTAACTAGTGAAGCTCCACCTAGATTGTCTCCTGGCTATTTTCCATTTTGATCTGTGGTACCGAAAAAACCATAAACTCATCATATGGCAACAGAGGAACAGAAACGAAAATAGGCCACTGATGTAATCAGATGGTAAACAAAAAGCAAGCGTATAATATACTACCTTATTACAGGTAAACATGAATCTATAGATCTAAGAACAGAGAATGAAGGCCACAAAATTAAGATGGGAAACTATACTTCGAAGCAGTGGCTCTGGAAAAGACTCACAAAAGAGGGACACAGCAACTGAACAGAAACTCCCACTGAAAGAGGACCTAGAGGGGTAAGGAAACCTTTAGATGTACAGCCGAGGGAGTTCTTGAGTTGGGCTAAGGAAGATTTTGAGATTTGGCACTAATCTTGCCATTATGCTGAAATGTTGTTCCTAGTTCTTCTATGCTTGGGTCTGTGAGGATGTTGTCACATTAGTGAGGGGAGAGGTCAGTGTCATTTTGCTGTGTTAGACCCAAAGCACACGTTAAGGAGCTCCTAGTGGTCCAGGGACTTCTCTTATAGACAAGAAAATGGTGTAATGGAGCAAACAGAATGCTGAAATTTGTGAAAGCAAAGCTTTTTCTTTCTGAAAGATTGATTTCTGGTTGTTATCAAGTATAACTTTCCTGGAATGGAAACCATTCAATACAACTGAATTTTTCTCCTAGATGGAATTAAATACCTTTGAGGTCAAGGCTTCCAGCTTCTACCTGTGACTGGGAACAAAATTATGTCCCATAGGATACTCATCTGAAACCTGATATAAGTGTATAAGGAAAACCTTATACACTTCTGAGGATAAATGTAAGACTATTTCTTTTATTGGATTTCTGACAATAGCAAATTAAATCATAGAATCATAGAGTCATTAAGGCTGGAAAAGACCACTAAGATAATTTAGTAAAACCATCAACCCAGCACTTTCAAGTCTGTCATCATTCTTTTTGCAAGAGTTTCCTCAACCTCAAGCACCCTTTCCTCTGCCCTCATATTTTGCTGTTGGACTGCTTTTGCACAGAGCAGCCAATGTCAACCCTTGCCTGTGTTCCTGTGAGAGGATTTATGCATATGCAAGTTGCCTGCATCTTAACACCTCACCACTGTGTCATTTCTTTTCATTTTAGTTAGAGCACCACTGTGCATGCAACTAGGAAGTTAAAAGTACCTAAAAGTATCCATTCCTTTTTACTGAGTCACTATGCAGTTGCTTACTGACGATAGGAAAAGGGGACAACTGGAGAGCACCTGCTCCAAACCCCTGCGCAGGACAGGGCCGATTTAACAGATGCTACTCTGTGTCTTTTCCAGTCAGTTGTAAATATGCCAAGGTAGGAGATTCCTCAGTCCCTCTTGGCAACTAGTGCTTGAAGGGGTTTTTCCCCCCAATGTTGTGATGGAATTTCCATTCTTGTTCCCTGATAGGCAAGTAAGTGTCAACTGGTGTTTACAGGGGAGGGCAGTATGTTTGATGGTGGTGCGATGAAGGACAAACGCAGGGAGGTGGCATTTACATTCTTCAGCTTGCTTTTGGTCTTCCTGGTTGCTCAGCAACTCGTCTCCAGTGAAACCAGATAAGATTTTAGTAGCAACATTGTTCTCCCAGTCAGCGGGCAGTTAAACGACCAGGTAGTTGACCAAAGTGTTTGATGAAGTCAAAGCAGATTCTGTTTCGACCAGTACTTTAATGATCATTGTGTTTACCTGCCTCCATTTCGTGTCCATCTTCTCATGCCAGTTTTAGTGATTTCTGATTCCCTCTCTACTTGCATCTCTTGAAGGATTTAGTAAACTATTCCCCATGTCTATCTGTTTTCAGCTCTGATTTGCTGACAACACTGGACTCCTTCCTTGAGTCTTCACCTCACAAGTGATCTGCTTTTTCTCCTACCCTCAACTTAAATTGGGATTGAAAAGTTCAAAGTCTCGCGATTTTCAAGTTTACTCTTGCATAATGTTCACGTTCCTGGTGCTGGTGATTACAATAGATGTAGACAGCACCCAAGCACCAAGAGTAATAGTGTCTGGCAACACTACAAGTTCCCACCACAGCTGGAGCCACCATCTGTAAGACATCACACAGCTAATTTGGTACTTTAGGAAAAGTGTTACTCTCAGGCGGTCTCTTGAGGGGGTTCCTGCTGAGACAAACAACAATATGCCTTATTTTAATTTGGGGGTGTCAAAACCCAAGAGGAACCTTGGGAATTTCAACTACCAAATGTTACATAAAACTGAACTTATTTATGAGGAAAAACCTTCCTCACAGGCTAGGGAAAATAAAACAAACAAACAAACAAACCCCAAAACCTAACAAGACGAAAACAAATGCGCAATCAACTAACCAACCAGAAAGCAAAGGAGGGCAGGAATACCATACAAATTCATGGATTGCTAAATGTCATGAGTGAACATACTTAGAGACTTAAATGGCTTTTTGTTAATTCAGATGAACAAAAACTCTTTTAAACAAACTGGAAAACCCAGAGGAATTTGTTTTGCATAACCTGGATCTGCCCTTTCTCTGGAGCTGCTGGAACACAGGCCATTCTATACAATAAACACAGAATAAGGGAAATGAATAGAGATTAAACCACAGCATTAATAAGTTCATGTTTTGAAGCCCTCAAGATTTTCTTGCTCTTTTTGGCTGACTGGACAGCAGCTGTTTTTGGAACTGTTTCTAACCAGCAGAGCAAACAGGCAGGTTTCCTTCCCTGCAGACAGCAGTCACAATCCTGTCTGTTTCACTGTCAGGAGGTACCAAGAAACCGGTACAAAAAAGCAATATGTAAATAAAACATGACCTGAAACTACAAATTGCAGTCATGAGAATCCAAATATGTCTGAGCTGGGACTGAGGGCCATAGATTGGCAGTTGTGGACTCCAGGGCAAAGCCATGCAGGGAGTTAGTGCAGCAGCCTTCCCTGCTGGCCACATACAAATGTGTGGGCCAAACCGACATACAAATCTCATCCCAGACTGCTTTCAAAATGCTAGTAGAGACTCTCCACCAATTCCCTTTCACTGATGCCATGAGAAGACCCACAGAAATCCAAAAGCCGTACAGCAAGTTGCTAGCAAAGGTTACTAACTCACTGTGCATTTTGTAGTACCATGTGCTTGAGAGATGGTAATATAGTAAAAGACAGAAAGTGACACTAATTTGATGAAACAGCTGATTTCCCTGAGACAAAGATGAATCTAACTCAGTATTAAATCAAGTAGCTTTGTGAGACATTAACCTTAATTAATCTCCCATGATTTCTCCATGAAAGATACACACAGAGAAAGAGAAAGAAAAAGACAGGTAGCTGGACAGAAGTATTTGTAATGAATACGTTATAATTCACATACAAATTTATTTTTGCAGCGAGGTTTGTAGCCATATAGATACTGCAGCATTTCACTTGATTTGTTTTCTTTTTCTTTCTTGTTTGAGAAACAGGATAAACAGCTGGGAGATGAGTAACTCAAGTATTCTGTGTCTGCACACCTGCAGAGTGCAGGTTAAGACACCTCAAGACCCTGGAAGCTGCCCAGGAGAGGGATGGTGAGTATCAGACATGTTTCTGAAGCTCTGTGGGAAACCTGCACTGTGGAAAACCCAGCTGCTGGCAGGTCACACTCCATGGCACACACCCATTTTTCTTTCTGTGCTTCAAGACAATTGAGCCAAACCCTCTCTGCATTCACATACCCCTAAATTCTTCTGGAGAAGATGGAGATTTTAAAAATATGGGAGTAGATACCCTTGTAGGCTTAGATGTTTGCCTCCACAAGACTAAGACAGCATTTGAGCCAGTTAAGATACAGTGAATGCTGGACCGAGCTCCCTTACCAGCTACGTTTTTCATTAGCATAAAGTCTGGTCTACCATGATGTGTGTGGACCCGGTAGGAAAACTGGGAGAGGAGTGAGTTATTGTTACTTCTGGCAGCTACACAAGCCCAGGGATTTTACCATAGGCTGCTTTAAGTAGGAATTTTTTCTGTGTGAAGGGAAAAGTGACATACCTGAGAATGGTTAGGGCTTGTGCAGTCTTATATATACACCTCACCTTAAAAGTATTTTCCATTTGTAAGAACCCCAAAAGCTCAAACACATCTGTGACTTTCTGGCAAAAACAAAAGAAAGTCACAAACCAAGATGAAAATTTGCTACCCTAGATAGATAAACCTGTATAGATTATTGGTAGTGGAAAACACTAAAAATTCCTTGCACTACAGATATTACACTTAGGCCATGGGTGACATTCCACTAAAGACACGGGTGCTGTAATTGTGAGATGACTGTTTTTCACCTCTAAAATTACCAATTTCCATGTCTTGACTCCTGTATGGATTCAGGGCCATTTTCTCTGCTATTGTTAACATACTTGTAGTTCATAAGCAGCACTTCTTATGCAGTGTAAATATCTATTTAAGAAAAGGGCAGTAAAAATAAAGTAGCACAGGAACTAATTGCGATTTCCCAGCTAGATTCAGAGTAAATGTCCCAATAAACATCAAACAACACTATGTTGGATGGCTGGATGGAACTCTGAGCAATCTGGTCTCGTGGAAGTTGTCCCTGCCCATGGCAGGGTGTTGGAACTAGATGATCTTTAATGTCCCTTCCAACCCAAATTATTCTATGATTCTATACTAACTTTGATGAGAGTCACTTCTCTTACTGATAACAACTACAAGAAATCTTGTAAATTTGGAATTTAAGAAACTAACCACTGAGCTTTACTCTTCAAACCATAACAGTGCCATGAAAAAAAACCACCTCTGTAAGCTCTAAATGTAAATGCTTATGTGTAACTGCAACTTATCTTTTTTGCTGTATATGACTAATTAGCCAGGGGACTCACAGCCAGCCTGTGAGTGGTTCTGTTGTGCAAGTCAAATGGTGAACAACAGGGAGAATTTTTTTTATATCCCTGTGGTAAATGATCAGGTGACCACAAGGAGACGGTCTGCATTCACCCGGTGGTGGTGGTGTATAGGTATGTAGTCTAACCTAGGTCTCTAAACTCCCTCAAAAGTCAATGAGAACAAGAGAAGAAGGATTGCCTTTTGAAGGTGTTAATTTAAGAATGGGATGAAACTACCACGTCATTTTCACTGTCTATAAATAAAGATAGATTAGATCTCAAGTTTTATACCTCTAAAAGTTAGGCAAGACTGCCTCCTCTGTAAGCAAGCCCTGTTTAAAAGGATTATTTCACTCTAGGCTATAAAATAATTTGATTAGATTATGTGTTTGGCAATGGAGACGTCAATTAGGGGTAATGGATCTAAGTTTCAGTAGTGTCTCTGAAGGGGCAACCCATGGCGAAAAATCCAGAGTACACCTGAGTATTTTATGAAAGAGTCAGTATTATGTGTACCTTTTCCATTTTGTTGAGTTTGCTTTTCATATGGTCTTGCACTTCAAAAACATTTAAACAGTATGTAGTATTCCTTTTTATTACATACAATTAGCTAAGTAGCCTTGGCAAAATTCCTTTTTTAAAAATATTATTTCCTGATGAAGAAAAGACTAATCTATATCTAGATATCCCTGGGGGAAAAAAGAGTCCTTGATTTATGGGCCTCATGATTATACTAACCATACCTTCAAAGATACATGGAAATTCTTTATAATGTAGTTGAAGTGAACAAATCCAACTACAATCTGAAAACATTTCTTAAATAATTTCAAGCAGTCACCATGCTTTTAATTTCCCTTTTAAAAATGATGGCCGTAGTGATAACATTTTGTTGTATAGTAAAAAATCTGTCTGTATCTTCTCACTGAAAGAGGTCAGAATGGATTGTGCTAATCCCATGGTGTATAAAAACTAGGCTCAATCCAAAAACCTGAATTCACACTGTATGATTCATTTTACTCAGCTATATTCTTAAGTAATGCACAGATTAGCTAATAAAAAATGTTTCCTTGATCATTAGCTAAAAAAAATGATTCACTGAAAGATCAGTGAATTCTGAAAGTGAAATATGAAATCAAAATTTGTGCAAGTAAAAAGAAAACATTAAACTATGTAGACAGTCAGCTTTGACAAGTGTTCACTTACAGAGTTTTCCTTAACTGAGAACATACTTTTTTGCAATACGTGGTAGTACCAAAAAGGGGTAGTCCTTTTTCACTGCCTTATCTGAAACAAAATTATTTAGAAAATGATGAAGAGAAACACTGTTACAGCCTCTCTCATGTAGTGCATTTTCCCTTTAGCTGGCATCCAGGCTGCTAAGGACAGGCTTTCTAGCAAAGGAAATGGCATCCTGCCGTGTCTTGTATGATGGATGGTGTACAGTTACCAACAAGAGCTGACACTGCAATACCAAGTGTTTTATAGAAGCTTCTAAAAAATGGACACTCTACTATAGTTTCTGGAGTCAGAGTGACTGAGATCCAAGTGATTAGCTCCAGGACTTTTCTACAACCATCCTTTTCTTTTTGTGGAATGATTATCTCATTAACAGTGGTCATTGTGCAAAATCCTATGAAAATCAAAAAGGAATAGAAAGTATATGCCTGTCACTGACTATGTACTACTGCTGAATTTCCAGAAAAGCCCGATGATGCGGTGCTCGATTTCTATGGAGTGGTTAATGGAAAGATAGAGCAAGTACATCCTTACTAGTTGTAAGAAACACTCTTGTCTCTTTCATCTTACTGTGCACTATAAATTTTTTTTGTAGATGTGCTAAATATTCATGCTAAAAACACTGATACCAAAATACGGATTTTAAAAACATGCCCATAAAATAATAGCAATAGGGAAGCCTAGATATGATGACTTAGAATTGGAATTATAGCAGTGTCTGAGCATCACATTTGAATTCCGTTTAGCTCTGCCCTCAGATTGTCTGCATTAAAAACATTTAATTTTATGTACTTTGACTCTCCATCTCCATCTCATGCTTTCTGTTTCATCCTATCCACCTGTTTCACCCATTTAGAATAAAGGTTTTTAGGGGAAGAGCTCATTTCATAGATGCCTCAATGTTAAACAGACCAAATAGTATTGGTCCTAATCCTAATTACAATATTACAACAAGGGAAAAGATAATTCACATCACAATAATAAAGGGGTAAAGTATAATTAATCTTAAAAAATCATTGGTGATTCATACAGAAGGATAGAAGTTATTTAGAAGATTCAAACCAGAATTACTCATCAGGATGGATAATTTAGCCCCAAAAAGAAATCAAAGCAAAGTCTGCAATCAGATTTTAAAAACGACAACACCAGGTCTGTGGAATTGAGACACTTAATTCAGGCAAAATTTAATACCGAAGGTTTGGTAGGCTGGATCAACTAAAACATTGATACTAATGTTTCTAGGATAGAAATTACTGGGTTTAGTAAGTATGAAATCAATAGTTCACAAATAATAAGAAATTAAAGCAGAGGGTTCTCTTGTGTGACTGTTTCTTTATTTCTTTGTGTTTTTTGAAACCTAATTCCTGAGGTTGGATACATCAGATTATCGATGAATATTTAAATGTAACAGGCATGACAACAATAAACACAAGCTGCAGTTCAGAGAATGGTCTAAGATGAACTTAAAACCTTTGCTTGCAGGACTGAAAAAAAAGGTTGAAATCTGTTGGAAGTTTGCCTTTATGGCTTGGAAGAGGGGAATGGGCTTTCAGAGCACTATATCATAAAGGACCTTATCCCTGTTGCTCTCAAACCCAGCAAATGTCAAGAAAGTGAAGAGAGTTTCACTTAAATGCAGAGTGAAATGCAATACACAACGAAGGCTCAGGTCTGAATGATACCTATCATCTTCTGAAGTTCCACTGGGCAGTGGCCCATCAATCTCTGCACATAGTGCAGTGTCATATAGTTCTTATACAGTAGTCCTTTACAACAGAATAAAGGTGATGGTATCTTGCCTTATGAGTATGAAAATGGCCAAAATCCAACCCATGATTGACAATTTTCTTCTGTGTTGCCTAGTCAGCAATCAGAAAATGCTGTTTGTTAAACAAGGTGCTTTCTTTGATGCTGCCTCTTTACCTCAGTATTAATTGACCTTGATTCCCAAAGTGAGTCTCTAATTGCTGTGCAACTGCATGTCTGCTGTCAATAATTCCTAATGATTGACTCCAATTTCTCACTGCTTGAAGTTGCGCTTTCTTGTTCCCTCAAATGTCCTTTTGTTCTTGATTGCCGTCATGTTCCCCAAACTGTGTGGTCTCTCCTTTATTTCACTCCAGCAGCTGCTTTGGCATTCTGCGTCTTCTATTTCAGTTACATGAGTGGCTCTGCACATTTGTGTTGTGAATATCATGGCTTCAAACTCTAAAAGACCTTTATGTCCCAAAATATTCTTGTTACAGATTTTATCCTGCCATCTGATATGCAATATGGCCCACAGATGGTACAGATGAAACCACCATACAAGCTGTAAATGTTGATAGTCAAAATAGAAAGTTAGAAGAAAACATATAATTAATGTCTCTTCCTTTTCAAAAAAGCAAAACAAAAATAAGTCCAAATAGGAAAAGAGTTACTGCATGAAAGCTACCAGAATAATTCTCACTCATTCAGTACATATCTCTAATTAAAATCAAACAGAAATTTTGAGAGAAATCTAGATTGCAATTACTGGGATCAATTTATATATAATTAAGTAATCCGAGTTAGAGTTATCATATGCTATAGCATAGTATTATACAGGCACCTTGGTATGCTTTCAAATCTCTCACAAACCTTTAATAGCAATAATAGTTACTATCTAAATCTGTCCAGTCACATGGCAACATTATCTCAAAAGGACTGACACTGACATTACTCAATTCCATTATATTTGTGTGTATTATCAATAGCAGAGTTAACATACACAGCATAAAAACATACCACTTGGAACTGGCAAAGTGACCAAGTTTGATCCTAAAGCCTAACGTGATTTGGTAAATTCTCTTAAACCCTGATTCAACTAAATTTTTAGCTACTTGATGTTAAGGGTCATATTACTAGCAACTTTACAAATACAGAGATACCAAGATGTTTAGGTTGATGGAGGTAGTGTGTCTTCAGGTAATCCATGGCTGAAGCCCAGCTCTAAGCAATTCAAGCATGTGAATAGCACTCTCAAAGCCAACTGATGAAGCTATTCACATAAAATTTGCATGAAATCAGAATCAAAGTAGCCAGTGAACAACCCAGTTCCAAAGCTTTATTTGGGAGGTGCCTTGGTTTTGAACATTAAATGAACCTAGCCTTTTTCTGCATTAATCACACTCTTGGCTATAGCCATGAGCTCCAGAACTTCCTTGCATTTATTCTCCTGTCACAGTTGTTCTCATTTCTGGACCAAGCAGCATTATTGCAGTGCCACACTGTTGCTGTGCCATCTCGACTTTCTCAGGAGGTATGGACAGTTTTTTCCTTTCCACTTTTTGATGGGAATGATGCTGGAACGTAGTGTTGTAACCAGCAAGTACAAAAGAAAAGTATGTGAGAAAAGTACTGGACTTCTTTTTCTCTATGTCACGCTGCAGCAGGTTCCTGTCAAAGAAAATGAACAAACAACACTACCACTTTTTTGTCACTGTGCCTTTTTTTTTCTCAAGTGTTGAAGCAGAAAGATAAAACTGCATAGGATTGAGCCCTATGGTCCCAAGAGATGAAAAATGCTTTTTGAAAAGCTCTCAAGAAGTATGTCCTGTGAAAAGTGAAAAAAGAGATGGTTTGTATGGTTGCTTAATCATTCCAAGGCAAAAGGAAGGAAATACAAAATATTTTTTTCCCAGTTCAGTGGGTATTTACCCTCAGAGCATGTGGCTATATTTCTAGTCTCCTTCCCATGCTCCTGCTATATCTGACCTTCATCTTTGCACACACCAAGGATCCAAACCCGCTGCTTCCCCACACATTTGGACTCTAAATTTACAGCTCTAAATGTTCCAGATCCTTCTATTTCCAATCTCTCCAACACAATCAGATCCCCTCATCTTTACCCACCTGTTCAATTTAATATCAGACACAAGTATACTTGGAGTGCCCTTCTCCTGTTCACCTCCAGCATCCTCCAAGCATGCTAAACCCCTTCAGTTTCTACTTCACCACTCCTGGACTAGCTCCATTGCTAACTAAACCCAAACACAACATGAGATGATCCTCCCGCCCAAATTTCAGCTCTGCCCATAGCCCTGATCAGCGTGCACTGCAGGGCCGTCGGCACTCCCAGTGCCATCTTCTCCCCCAGCGGCCACCGAGACACGCTGGATATCCGACAGGGTTTTGACGCTTCCTAGCTTGGCTCCTCTCAGTGCAGGGCTTCGCCCCTTCCCTCACAGACTGGAAGCACCCCAGGTCGCTCCGTCCTCACCGAGTCCCGGCCGCTACGTCCCGAGCCTCACTGCTCTCCACCTGCCTCCTCCCCTAACTCATGTCCACACCAGCGCCCGTTCCATCACCTCAGTCCCTGACATGACACTGGCACCCCTTTCTCAGCCCCGCCGCCCTGGGGCACGGCCGCCGCCGAACACCCCCGCACCTGAGCGCGGCACTCCCGCGGCCCCCCCCGCGGCCCCCGACCCCTG
>VZTE01005045.1:2885863-2977716 GCA_013397775.1 Eulacestoma nigropectus | reverse complement strand
CGATGCTTCCTCCGCGGGGGCAGCTGATCGACACGGCTCCTTTGCTCTTGGGAAGTAAAGGTAGAACGGGAAAAAAGCGTCTGGGATGACGCCGGCGGCGGCTCCCCGCGGCAGCTGACAGATGTACACAGGGGCCTTTAGGTACTGCCGGGGTCCGGCCCTACCCTCCCAGCGCTCCCCGAAATCTCCGAAAGATGAAAACTTGGTGTACACCGTAGGATTTCAGCCAACTCAGCGGGTGGGCCAAGCGCTGCTGTTTGTTTAGGCCCCAAGCCTGCAAATATTCATTCATATTCTGAAATTTGGGAACTATCAACGTTACATGTGTTTGAAGTGCAGAAGATTCAGTTACTCCGTAAAAAAATATTTCTCATGTCTGTTGCTTGTCAGCATGTTTGCTTTGAATACGCTGAAGATAGGACATTTTTTGCGTTATTCCATTTGCCTTTCTTTGAACTGGTGCCTCTTCAGACTTTTCCACTGAACGATATTTTAAGTTTTATTGAAATAATACTTCATATTCTTCATACTTCATTGATACCTTGTTACAAAGAGCTTTTTAAAAGATGGAAATAAAAAGGGTGCTGAGAAGAAAGTGCTGTGCCTTATTTTCTGACTAGGAATTACTGAAGCTTTATTTTATTTAATTAATTTTTACAATTAATACTGTTGTTTGAGAGGTGGAGCAAATAGGTGCATATTTTAGTTGCAGGTATAGTTACACGTGGTTTCTGAGACAGCTAAGGCTTGCAGCACTTTTAAATACTTTAATGCACACCTAAGCTTGTTTTTTATTAAGGGATGTGCCCTCTAAAGAGAAACAAGGATGGGTCTTATGTTGATTGAAAAACTTACTACATATGTGTGTTAAAATCTTTACAAATTTTGAGTATTATCTTGTAGAATTTTCTTGTGCGTACAACAAAAGCACTTATGAAGCTAGAGGATTAGCTTGTTAAATATGTCTTTGCAAAGGAATAAGGATTATGAGAATATTCTTAGAGCTGTCGAGAAATACTTAGTTATTTGTCATTTTTAACACTGGTGGATTTTGAACATACGCATACTTTTTCTCATGTATTCTCAAGTATTCCCAACAAAACGCTCCAGAAAGTCAATGAATAATGCTCACTATGTGCCTACCTGTTTAAATGATTGAGTTCTGAGCCCTGAGGGTTTAATTCAACTTCTGTAAATACAGATAACAAATACAGTGTATGTTTTTGCTTAGTGTTAGTAGTGTTTGTGCACAACAATTTTTTTTCTAAGGTGTTTAACAGGAAAAAAAATTACCTGTAGGAAACAATTTGTACATACCAGGAATTTTTGTTGGTTGGGTTTGGCTGTAGATAATGTAGCAATCATAAATAGTGAGGATTTTTCGATAAGGCAGTTTTTAAGTCCAGGATGTAATACTAAAGGAAATAAGCAGTAATAGGCAAGCTGATTACTGAGCTTTTACTGGGATAATTAAATACGTTAACTTTCTTAAGATCTCATGAGGACATCACAGATAAAAGGAGGGGTGATCTGACTGTGTGAAAAGTTTGTCTAGAATTCAAAAAAAGCACATTTGGTTCAAGGTCTTCTGAAACACATAGCTACTGACTTTGATATTTGGCAGCTCAACAAGTCACGTCCAAAGTATTTTGCAGATACAAAGTAAAGAAAACTTGGAGTCTAATTAGTTGCTATGCAATACAGAGAATTAAACAATTTTTTTAAGGGAAAAATGTCTGTACCTTGAAGCCTGTCACACTATGAATGCTGGGCTCTTTATTCAGTGTAAAACTAGACTCAATATAATGTCAAAAATATACTCTGGTAAACCCTTTAGTGAAAGCTAAAAAAAAAAAAGATTGAATGCATTTCTCTCTCACCTTCAGTGTTTCTAGGAAATTTGGAGTGGGCATAGGACTGTAAGGATTTTGCTTCCAGTGGCGTAACCAGTTTGTAGTACCTTATATTAAGCATGTGGTTTTTAAGTGTGCTTTTTTTTTTGCTTTGTACGGTTCTGTACCATATGTTTTGTATTTAATTCTTTGAATGACCACTGAAACACAGCCAACTTTGGGTGAATGTGGCAACTGTTAACTAGCGCTTAGCAACAGTGCACAATAATCAAGACGGGAAGTGAGGAAGAATACCATGTCTAATTGAAACTACGGGGGGCATTTAGCTAGGTAGGACGTAATTAACAAAACATGGAGCTTGGACATGATATTAAGGCATCACATCTTGACTCTTGCCAAAAAAGGATTGTGAAATCAATAATGTAAAGAAAACATTTCAGATATTTGGCTTTATACCTCACAAGAATAGCCTCTTTGAGATGTTTGTGCTTTGCCTATTCTTGCATAATCATTTCTTGCATGTAATGCAAAAGATGCATTTTCTTTTGTTTCTAAAACAGAATTGTGAGGAGGAGGACTGTTGGGAAAACCAACAAATGAAGGAGTAATAAGCCTTGACATTCTGACAATCATGTCTTTTACAGAATTAGTCCTGTGAACTAGAGTTCATAGATATAGTAAGCAATTAAGATACCTCTAATATCCTGAAACAGATTACAGCAGCAGTCATAAAACAACACTAAACTTTTACAATTAATGTGTTAATTTTTCTTAAGAATTGTTGACTTTCCTCAAATCCTGTCTTGTCATTACTTTCCTTAATATGTTGAGAAAAGTAGTGCTTGCAAGAATATGTGTTAAAACGCTTTTGCCTAATGTAGTTTCAGGTTTTATTTTTTAAAAATTCCAGACCTGATCATTTTGTTTCATGCTGTATTCTGTGTGGAGATACATTCAAGAACCAATTTTATTTCTTGTATACCCCAAACACATCTTGTTTCTAAGAACTCTGAAGATACCCTCATGTAGTAAGGAGAGAACTAGTGAATAAAGTTTCAGTGAGTCATTGCAAAAGCTTTTCTGCAACTCTGAGCAAGCTAATATAGCCCCTGTTAATGGATTTGAATTTGTAGGTAGGTAGTGAGGAGGACCCAAAACCAAGGAGCCATTCTTTGAAGGTACGCGTATTGGTGAACTATCCAGTAGCATTAGACTCTTAATAATTAAATAGAATCATTAATGTTTTTATAATCCAGAAGTAAAAGAACACAGGATATCTGCTGGAGGAACTTGTAGATGACAGAAATTTGGAATAGTGTTCATTCACAATGGAGGCAGCCAAATTTTGTACACCGTTGTTGTTGGTTTGGAATTATCAAACAGAAGTATGTAGTTCTTATGGAAATTAAGGCTGGATTGATGGGCCAAGGCTGTAAACCTGTATGAGGTTTAATGAGGCAAAGTGCCAAGTACTGCTCTTGGGTCACGATAACCCTATGCAACACTACAGCCTCGGGAAGAGTGGCTGGAAATCTACCGAGTGGAAAAGGACCCAGGGATATTGGTTGACAGCCAGCTAAACACAAGCCAGCGTGTGCCTAGGTGGCCAAGAAGGCCAGTGGCACCCTGGCTTATATCATGCAGTGTGGCCAGCAGGACCAGAGCAGCGATTGTCCCTCTGTACTCAGCACTGGATGAGGCTGCACCTTTAATCCTGTGTTCCGTTCTGGGTCCCTCATTACAATAAGGACATTGAAGTGCTGGAGCGTGTCCAGGGAAGGGTCTGAAACACAAGTCCTATGAGGAGGGGCTGAGGGAGGCAGGATTGCTTAGCCTGGAGAAAAGGAGACTCAGAGGGGACCACCTTGCTAGATGGGGGTTGATCTCTTCTGCCAGGTAACAAGTGATAGGACAAGAGGAAATGGCCTCAACTTCCACCATGGGAGGTTTAGATTGGATATTGGGAAAAATTTCTGCACTGAAAGATTTGTCAAGCATTGTAACAGGTTGCCCAGTGAAGCTGTTGAATCACTAGCCGTGGAGGTATTTAAAAGGAGTGTAGACATGGCACTTACAGACATGGTTTAGTGGTGAACTTGGCAGTGCTGGGTTAATGATTGGACTCAACGATCTTACAGGTCTTTTTTGACCTAAATCATTCTATGATTCTGTGATTCTAAAATGTAATTAGGTTTGGTTTGGATGACTCCTGAAGCCTGGTGAGCTGGTTTCTGTTGTCTTATTCTGTCACACAATAATGTCACAACTTCTGTGAATTTCTTTTGGGACATGAGAGACTATAGGGGCCATAGAGAATTGTGTAAATTACTACTTTCATTGAAGTGTATTTAATGTAATTCTCATTGAGTTAGCACTTTAAGTTCCATAGCACCTCAGATGTTTAATAAGAAACCTCCATATACTTGACCTGAAAATCCTGCATCATATACAGTCAACTGCTTTGGTCAATTTGCATTTAATTTTTTTTTTTAGCAGTTACACTACACTAACTAATAAAATGTTCATAAAATAGAAAAGATAGGAAGAACTATATGTGTGACATCAAATCACCAGAAGAGTAAGAAGACAGGGAGTAGCCTGAGTCAGTATGACAAGATATGATAAAAACCTTTGATTAATATTTCTCATGTAAGATTTTGGAGACATTTTTTCAGGTAGTTTTTCAAACTGCTGGATCTGTGAACAGAAAACAGTGTGGGCAGACCTAAGATACTGTTACTTAAGAGATTACCAGACATCTGTTGTACTGGTTCCATGACCAAGCCTGGAGGGACTAGTTTTATGAAATGCTGTGCAGAGATCCTCTTGTTCTCTGTCTCCTATCTCCATCACTGTCTGTAATTAGCTCTTTCAAGACCCTTGGTGTGATCTGATCAGAGCACTTTGAGGCAAGTGAAGTAGTTACTGAATGTTAACTGTGGTCTGAAATACACTCTATTAATAGTCTTCCTTTTTAAAATGAAGATTCATCTGTGTGTCTCACCCAAAGTGATAATATTTCCCTAGAATCTACCATGTGAAGTTTATTTAGATGGCTATTTTAAGCTGCTGAACATTTTCCTGGTACTCCTGTCCTTTTGCACCAAATTCTGCTGCACCTCCCTCTGCAGCACTGATTTCTCTGTTGAATGGAGTGTACAGCACTGAAATTTCAGAGAAATCAGTAGCCTTTTTTGAAAGGCTCCATTTATGCTGCTGTTTTTCTCTAGAGCCACACTAAATTTAAATTTGGCTTCATAAAGAAGTATTAATATGCATTTGAAACATTTTACCTTTAGCATTCTGCATATTTGAGAGATATTAGGATTTGTCCCTCCCCACCCCCTTTCTTTTATAAAGCTACCTCCAACTTCAAAACTTGCTTTCTTATAGACTCTCAGGTCTGTAGGCATAAGGAAACCTAAGGACAAATTTTCCAGGAGTTTGATAGTTAAATTATGCTTTTAATTACGTAGAATTCCCTTATGCCATCCCCCCCTGCTTTACTTCCAGCTGTCTTTTAAAAGATAGAGGTGGTTAATATGCAATTGTAATGCCAGTGCTCAGGGAGAGACTGTGTATACTCTGAGTTGTATGGTCCCTTGTGTTATCACTCAGGAGTAATTGAGTAATTAGGAGAGTGTTTGGAAATTGCTGTGTGCCTGATCCTCCAATCATTTCCTAGTAAAGAGGAACTTACTAAGTAAGATCACTTACTAAAAAAGTGAAGTGTGGCACAGCATTCTGGGCTTAGTGAGATCCAAGCGCTTTCTCCATCACATCCACTTCAAAGAGACGGTGTAGTGGTAAGGAACGGCAGATGCAAATAGCTGAGCTCAGCTGCTTCTGATGCTGTAAGGAATCCTCTTTACACTGGAATCACTGGTGAAATAGGGATGTTCACAGCAAAGTTTTATAGATATTACTGTTGCCTACCCTTGCTACTGATGTCTCAGAGTGAAGAGCATATGTGACAAAACTTTGTCTTGATGGCTGGATTTGGGATTTGCAGAGAGCCAAGTGCTCTGTTCCCTGTCCTGAGCCCTGTGTCCTTTTACTGCTGGTACGGTGTTTCACTGCTATTAGTTCTCTGCTTACTATCTCCTTGGTGATAATGTGTTTCACAGTGTACGATTGCGTCTCAGTTTTACCATTCAGGAGAACAAGCCATCTACTTTTACTGCTTTTGTTCCTGCCTCACTGACCATCTCCCTGTGGCTTCTCAGGAAGTCTCTCAAACTCTGTGTTGCTTTGGAGCATTAGGTGGCTTTATTCTCCTGCTCTTGTCCACTTTGAGAACAGCTGTTTCATAAAGGAAGCGTAATCTTGTAAGTTCTTTAAACCACTTATACAGAATCAAATTCTTAGTGCAATTAGGTGATTCCTTTGGGAAGACTGGGAAATAGGTCTTGATTTTTACAACTACAATGGACTGAATCAAGAAGAGGGAAACAGCTTCCTGCCAGTCATGTTGTATGTGACATTTAAGAACATGGTGGTTTCCTATTCTTGTAAAAAATGCTTTCAAGAATTAATTGGTATAGATGAGATGTTAAGACACTGTTGTTACTCTTTTGAATCTTAACCTCTTAGGGGGAAATTTCTGGTTGTGAGAACAATAAGAAATTAGATGGATTAGCCAAGTGATTAGTACCACCCCACAGAGGAGCAATTTTGAAGAAAACCTAGAGGAGAAGGGTGGGAAAGACAAAGCCATCCAAGAACACTTCAATGCCTCCAATAGAGGCACACCGAACTACCGATGGGATATTTGAAGCAAAAGTTCAGAGTGAAAAATATGCATTATCCTCACAGTCCCCTTTGCAGCAGTTTGAGCAAATTTTGACAGTGAGTGGCTGCCATTTTTTTTTTTTTCAGTAGGAGAGTCAGCACTCAATTTCCAAGCCTTTTGAGCAGGATGAAGACAACTTGCCTGCCAGACTGTGGACTTGGAGGAAGAAGGTGAAATAACAGTCATGATTATAGCAGATGTGGAAGATGAGCTGGATTTCAAGGGCATGAAGATTAAAACATTAACTGTCAGAAACTTTTGTGTCAAGAGCTATAAAATGACAGGGCATCTAAACATACAGATTTTTTGCTTTGTTTTATTGCATTAACTTAGTAATACTCTTCTTTCTCACTGCATGTCTGAAAGTGTTTTAGGTGCTGCATGGAAAATACATAGGCAGTTGCCTCCTCCAAAGTACTCAGAGCTAGAGAGGATAGTGTGTATGTTTGTGCATGTACATATATATACATATATGAAAGAGAAAAGGACATGAATTAGAAATGCTGAGGTCTTAATATCATACTGGTCCAATACATCAGTGGGTCTTTAAAGGATTATTTTTCTTTAATGATTGATTGGCTGAGATTATTTATACTGGTTTTTTCATGTTTGCCTTTATAGACCAGAAGTTCTTAGTGGGTAGTAGATGTGCCACTAGTAATGTTATTCAAAACAGTATGCCTTGGAAGCTCTTAAACAAAGGCCGCCACCACAAAAAAAACCCCTCCAATTTAATTTTAAACAGCAGATGTGACCTTGTGGCAGAAAAGCCTGAGAATGAAGGGGAAGAAAAAGGATTCTTCTGGTTGCTCTCAGCTATCATAATGAACAGTGTTGCTTGTTGACTGTCCAGCTTGGCTGTTTTATTGAGAGAAGTCTTGTCTCTGGTGTCTGTGCAGATAGATGCTCAATTTTCATCTGCAGCACAGCTGACTGGCTTTCCGTCAAGCTTGGCTTTGGGGTGATTCCAGTTGTCATGTGGATTTGGTGTAGAAAGAGGGAGGCTGTGCTTGCAATAGGAGTTAAGCACTCCCCTCCATAGTGCAGTGTGGGCTTTCAGCTCCATTTGCTGTCGCTGTAGTAAATCCATTTCTGATTATGTGCTAAAGCCAGACAGATTAACTGCGGAGTTGAACTTGTGAAGTTGCATTTGTGTTGCCAGAGTCCCTCCTGCTGGCAAAGGCAGATCTATATAACCTGTAGATTCAGAACAGTTGAAAATTCATCCTAACATTGTTGCTTTGATGTCTGTTTGAAAGCAAAAAAAACATGTTTGCTTTTGATTACTGTGTTTAAAGGATGCTGTCCCAGCAGTGTAATAAATGAGTATTGGATCTGGGACTTAGTTTCAGTAAAAGAGAGTGTTCTTCCAGATGCTTTTTAATGGACTCTTCCTGTGAAAATGGGCAAAACTTTGAATTCAGTAACATGCAGTTCAGGGGTTTAGGGCTGAAAAAGAGAGAGGAATGCAACACATGCTGTATAGTTTTGATACTTCTTATGTCGGATGATACTGATATTTTAAGTTTGTGCTCTCTATTCTGATTCACTCTATAAACAAGTACAGCATGAACCTCAGTGTATAACCTTGACACGACTGGATCTTTGCTTTTTAGGTCACTAGCAGTTTGTCCAAATTGCAAAAACTGCATGTTGGGAAACAGATGAAGTATTTGCATCAATAAAACATTTAATATCCTTTGACAAAAGTTGTTTTGTGCCTTGGGCTTTTTATTTTTAAGACAGGGACCTTCAGTTCTTGATTCATTGTACTCTAGCTGAGAATCACTGAGAACCTCACAGTTAGATTTGACAGGGTAGTAAGTCAAAACTATCAATGCACATCAGCCATGAACCAAAATACACCATAATATGTGTTGTTTTAATGAGATTTTCAACATGGCCCTGCCAAGAGTGTGAGTTTGGACTGTTTGACCTTCAGATATCCATTCCAACCTGAATGATTGTTTTGTTAGTTGCAAAGCGGGGTAGTACAAAACCCGTAAAACTTGGCAGTATTACCTATTGGTAAGATAGAGCTTCCTGAAACAATTCATCTGGCCCAAGTGCTTTACAAAGATGCTCAAGGAACAGGCTACTGGCAGCCTGAACTGTTTTGGTAACCTGCTTTCCACTTTCTTCTTTCTGGCCATTTTTCTGCTATGTGCTCGATGGGCTTTCTGTATATCATCAGAAACGTGTGCTGGTTGCACATCCAGTCACACGCATCAACAGAGAGACTCCATGAGTTCTGCTACTGGCAGCTCCCTGCTGGTCTTGTCATGTCAGTGGATGGCAACAGAAATGGTCTGGTGATTGAGGCATTGCATGTGTTAATAGGAAGGCTGCAAAGCTTGAGTGACTCCGTAAGAGGTTGTTTGGCCTGTCTGGGATGGAAGATTGAGCATCAAAGGGTAATAATGATGCCTGATGGATTGACATTTTTGCATTGTCTCAAATCAGTCTGTCTAGATTCATGTTCATAATTGAACATTTTACTCTAAGGAAACTTGAAATAAGCCCAGTACTATTAATTTTAAACCTTTTTCAGGACTAAAATAAAGCATGCATAAAAAGGAGATGTTTTTTATTTCAGTTAATCACTTCTTATTTTGTAAATTAGTGAGATTTGGTAACTGCAGTTTTCAATGACGTGCCCTCCAGCATCTTTCTGCTGAGTTGTATGTGTGTCTATACGTTTTATTTTTCTGGACATATTGATTCTTATGCGATGATTCAGTATGTGGGTTGCAGTTTCTCCCTAGTTGCCATATTCTAGCTGAACACGCTCCATATGTAGAGGAAAACCAGCCAAGTGTGGAAAGAAGGGGGTTGTGCTTTTTTTGTTGCAATTACGAAAAGAGGAACGGAGGCTGGATGATAACATACCTTTTCCTGCTCCAAATGATTAGCTGAATAAAATGTGGGAGATGGAGGTTTTGTAAAAAGACATAGCAAGGGGGGAAAAAACTAGAAATTTGCAACTGCAGATTGAATTTTCTTTGAGGAATTCCATCTCAGGAAGAAGTTGACTGGCAGGTTATCAAGAGCCAGAAAGCAGAACTGTTTTATGATTCATAACTAATCCTTTGCCTCAAAGACAGAAGCAAGTGTATTTTGAGGCTATATGCCTGGAAGAAGGCTGGCTTCAGGATGAATTCATTAAAACAATTCTGTCCTCCCTGTTCCAAAGTGCAGTTTGTGCTGAGAGAGACTGATAAATTTCTCATTAAGAAATGCTTGTTGGAAATGTGGTCTATTCTCTGTGTTGTCACACTGCCTTTCTGATCTGGAATAAATTACATAAGCTGTGTTCCTTTCAGCCAGTGTACAGAGATAAGAGAATGCACTGGTGAATCTTGTGTCCATTCTGTCATTATGTGTGCCAGGAAAAATAGCCCCAAACTAAATACATAAACAGAAAATTGTTTTAAGAGAAACGGCCCCTTTTAACATGGGTTGATGTCAAACTGGGGAATAAACAGTTAAATGCAATGCCACCATATAGCCACATGAAGGATAATATTCAGGTTCTGATTTTCTTTGTTTTGGAAATGAGGCTTGCAGTTACCTACTTGCAGTTTTTACTGGCTTACCTATCCCTGTAGGTTATCCGTTTTGTAATTGCTTCTCTGTTTCTATGGATAAACTTACTTTTACTTGACAGAGCTTTTGACTGATGATCACTGTTCTTTACCATTCTTTTCTTTTGCCTATCCTTTAATGAAGAGAAGCACTATTATGATTTTAGTAAGACTGAGGAATGTTCTTACATTTTGAACACTGCCTATTGCTATTATGTTCTATGGCAAAAAAAAGATGGGGAGTTGTTTGGGTCATTCACGGATACAAGCTTTATTCTGCTGTTGAATGGCTTAGTTCAAGGTAGAGAGTCAAGTTAAACTAATTATTATAATAGACTGTATTAGAAGACCTAGAGTTCTAAACTAGCAGGTTGAGAAATGGAGAATCCAAAGAAAATCCATTGTGATTTTTCTAAGAAAAAGATACTGGAACGCAGTCTCTTCAGACCTTATTTGACAGAAACATAGTATTATTGACAGAGATTAGAGGTAAACTTGTGTCCTTTTACATTTCAACCAAAAAAACATGCAGTGTGTCTGGTGATACCACCTTGGCCAAGGAATATGGAAATTTCTTCGGTCACTGAAGAAAAATCGTGATGGTTTACTTAAGAGGTGAAAAGGAAACAACCTTTCATTCCCCTCTTAGGTGGTTGTCTCTCTCCTATGATGGTAGAGTGATATAAAGGACATGTATCTGAATGTAAGAGAAAACGCCTCTTTTAAAACTATAATAAATGCTTATGCAAAGCTACAATGTGTGTTTTTCTCCCAGATGATGGTGTGTGTATTAACAGGTAAAGAGTATGGGGCTTTTGCTGCCATGGTATATTTCACACCATTTACACTGATGTGCAAAAGAAACAAAACCCTTGCAGTCCATAATTAATTTAATATTTATAGAGAAATTGCTGACATGCATTGGAGAAGAGTTGTAGTTTCATGTCTTATTTAGCCATATTCTGAATGCGTTAGAAAAATAAGTATATCTGTTCCTGAATAACTCTGGAATGACTATCATTGCCTGCCTGACCGGAGAGACTAATTTCAGTAAAGACTTGGATTTAATCTACAGGTCTCTTGCTAAGCTGTGAAGGGGCCAGGAAAAACAGCTGTAAAAATGTTGATGTTGGCCATGAATTTACATAAATAACAACTTGCTTGCATGCTCAGGGTGATAATACAATGTGGACTTGGGTCTGCAGAAGATCTAGTTGTATTTCCAAATTCTGGCACTGAGAGATGGCACACGGCTTCTACATGCTTCAGTTTCCCTCTCTCTAAACCAAGGGTGGTTGTTGGCCTGGGAGTTTTAAAGCACTATATGACAGTAACGATTTGCTGTTAAGGTCTTCTGTGGCTGAGCCTAGAGAGCCCTTAGTTCAAGTCTCCTGGTCAGGTCCTTGGGCTGCTAAGCTTCATGCTTCTGTCAGAAAGCTTTAGACCTCGAAGAACAAATGGTGTTCTTGGCATACATACAAGCAGCTATTTGGCTTTTTTGTGTTCTGTTTCACTTCAATTAACTTAATTTTAATTAACTGATTCTAGACATCACAGTCTCTGGTTTCCCTGTGAAAACTATTTATCATGTTAGGAGAGCCAGGGCAGCACTTCCACCAAGATGATTTTGTGGTGAAATAGATTCAAAAGTCCAAGGCCCTTGGTCAGTGAAGCAGCCCATGGCCAGGGCTCTGTTTACCCACCATAGTGATGGTAACCCATATCTGCACTGGTGTCAAAGGAGTACGTGAAATACCCAGTGAAAAGAGGCTGTGTCTTGCAGAAAGTCTTCAGCTGGCTAAAGCAAGCCGTAGGAGTAAATAAAGCTCTTGCAGACCACATGCTGTCACAACCTTTCCCCTCCCCCCATACCCCCTCTTTTTTTTTTTTTTTTATTGGCCATATGTTTTCGTAGTCTGTGTCAGCGGTAATCCAGCTTTTAATCTGTGCTTTTAAAGGATGATTACCCAGTTTGTTGCCAAAGTGAGACTTTTTCTTCCCCATTTAATTAATTTTTGTGAGGGTTGTAATAGTAAACCTTTTTTTTTTTTTTTTTTAATTTATTGGAGATTACTCTTTGTGTGGCTAGATTTAACTCCCATCTCTTTTTTCTGGCTGCTGGTGTGTTCCCGGTTTGTATGATAGGGGGGGTCAAACAAACCGGTTTGTTCCCTGGATGCTAATCTGAATTTCAGAGGCGCTGTCCTTCACCCCCGGGCTCTGCTCCCCTCCCCCTCCTCCCTGATCTCTGCAAACAGCCTCTTCGGGTCTCTTTCTCCCCTCCATTCCACCCCCCTGTTCCAGCCCTTCTTTCCTCCCCTGGCTCACCAGAATAGTAAATGTTGATTATCCTTTCCTACTCATCCCATACCCCAATTCTCACTTAGGTTGTTTGATGTACTAGAGGATTAATGCTCCTAAAATTCAAAGGGTTTAAAAGTCTGCTGGTCTGTGTGTTATATTAAAGATATCACGGTGCTTCTTTTGGAATTAAATTTTATGGATTTTTATGGGTTAAAGCAGGTACAGGGTTTTATGATGAGTTTTTTTAAAAAAAAAAGGTGGTGACCTTTGTCATGGTGTGATGAGAGTCATCTTGGTTTTATATAAAATAGTCATCAGGAACTCCCCTCTTTAGGGAGTAATTTCTCAGGTCACCTTGGCCGAACAAGGAGGGGTTACTAACTAACATTGGATCCTGGCTTTTAAACTGTCTTCATGGTAGTTCTCATAGCATGGATACAGTTAACCTCCTCCTTGCCTTAAAAAAAAGGAAACATGGCTAGTGGGCATGCAGAAAGGCATTGTCATTGCACAAAATAAATCCTCCTACCTGTTATGTGGAAAATAAACAAACCCACAAACATACCGCCCTAGTAGATTGAAATGTATGTGTGTCGGGGAGGAGGGGAATAACACGTAGGAAAAGATTTATGCCTTCCTTTGGGCTGTTGCTTGGTAACAGAAAATGCCTCTTAAGCCTATTTTTGGAGAGGGGAGGGGTGAAACTTGATTCAGTGACCATCTGTCCCAAGCTGGTTGATTTCCTGTTGAGCTCTCCTTTGTTTCTGTCAAACAATTGATTCTTACCCTTTACAGATAAGAATACTGTTGGTGGCATTGCCCTGAATCAGCAGGTTGGCTTGTGGCAACCACAAACCAGACGTATTAATTTTAGTAATTTTTTTTAATGTTTTAAGGGATTTCGGTTTTTTGGAGGCTACTGACTGTGTTTTTACTGGGATTTATTTATCTGTGTTGTGGTTTTGGTTTTTGTTTTTTAGCTCTTTGGGAATGCCTGCAGTACAGTAGGCAAGTGTAATAAATGTAATTGAAACATTTTTAGAGAGATGTAATAAGCTGTTTTTTCAGTCTGAAATTGTTGGGGAAAAGCAGCCATGGTTTTGGGTCCTTTAAGCCTTTCTTTTGTCAGTGGTGGGGAGCAGAAGTTAATTGAAGTCTCTATTGAAGAAATCACCACTGTTTCTGTGAAAACACAACCCAGATTCTTAATTGCAAATGGAATATTTGCAGTTGTTCTTGCTTAATTGTCAGAAAATCATTCTCTGTTTGAGTACCTCCTGATGTTTGCTTAGTAGTAGTGTGCTGGATAGATTTGAACTCAAGTTATTTTTAAGTCATCTGTTTTATTTATATCACAGAAGCCTGTATTTTTCGTTTAGTTTTATGCATGCAGGGTACAAGGCCCATGCATATGCCAATGTGTGTCCTCTGTAGCTGCAATTATTTAAAAGCATTCCAGTACCGTTTTCTTCCTTGCCCTGAATTTCAGCATTCAGAGAAGCATTTCATAGTTCCAGGTATCTGCTGAAGGGGAACTAAGGCATGTGTGACACAAAGAGACAGGTAATATCTGCAAAAAAGGGAATGAAGTCTCCCAATGCAGTAGTAAAATGATAGTCACTGTTATTTTCTTCAGTCATTGAAACTTTCCTAGAGTATTTCCATGATGATGTGTTACAGAGGAGGGTGAGAAGGAAAGACCTTCAATACAAATGCCTTGGCATCTTACAGGTCTTTGCTTATTTGAGTTTAGCCTACTTGTCACTCAGTAGATGAAATTTGGAGGTAATTCCCAAAGGTCACTTCACAGACTTGAAGGTGTTAGAAAAGTTAATTTCCCTTTCTCTTCTATTTTTCTCACATGCTTTCCAGATTGCCTTCCTCAGGTAGGAGATCTTGTCTGCAGCTTTCATCATGGTCCTGGATGTGTGTGGATTCAGCTCTTTTTGAAGCCAATGGCAAGGTGCTTACTCAACATTGATTCAGTGAGTGCTGGGTCAGGGATACTTGTGAGATTTCCTTCCTTTTAAAACAAAGTTACATCTGTGATTTGGCTCAGTAAGGGAGGTTCATATTGAACCATGTGAATGAACCTGTGTGATAGTGCTGTGGCTTGTGGTCCATCAGCCCTTACTCCTTGTTGGTTGCCCATTTCCTCACCCCGCTTGCTCCCAGCCTTTCCCCTAAATTGCAGCTCTTTGTTTGGAGCATGCTGGGATCTGGCAGAGGAACTGATCCACTTGAAAAACAACATAGTTTTCCAGATTGCTTTTCAGATGGATGAATTCCTTGATCCAGTTTACTGCTGAGTGACATGCCAAGCTTGGCTGGTGCAGTGTAACACAATGGGGTGGAAGTGATCATCGGTACTGAGTAGATTTTCTTTTTCCCCTGAGCTGCTAGTGCCAAATGTACTGTGAAGTGTTTTTAAACATGTGTTCTCCTTTAGGTTGAGAAATCCTACTTTTGGATTTACACTGGACAGGTTCAAAATTAATTGAACATGCGTATGTGCTGGTTTTTGCCAGTTTTTTTGGTAGAAAGTGATTGGTACCACCAACATGCCTTCTGGGTATTTTCAGTCTGTCTTGAAATTACACTGAGATCAAAATATCATTTGTAGAACTAGTGCCAGCTAGGTCAATGTTGACCTGGGAGTTTAAACTTGGCAGTGAAGGAACTGTTCTGAACTGTTTTAAGAACTGATTAAATTTTATTTCTTCCTGCAGAATGAGTTCCGTGAGGTGGGAAAAAAAAAAAACCTGTACTTTTTTTTTCAGGCTTGAAAGCCCTGTTCTAGATACTTGGAACACAATTTTTTGCGTCTAACGTAGAGAAGATGTGATTGTTCTGATCCAGGTTTTCTTGGAACCCTTAAAAAAGAGCATTACTAAGCTGTATGATTCAAGTTGTAGGGAACTGACAAAAAGTCCAGTTCTTCTGGTATCTGGGGCAAGCAGCTGAGTGTATGGCCTGTGCAGATGACAGAGCAGTTGGAATACAGGCCTGCACGTGTCTCTGTGCTTTCTCTGCCTGGGTTGTACTGCACTTTTCCCCTTAGAACAGATCTGATGTGTCCTTTATTCCTAGATAAAAGCACCTCCAGATCTGTCAGTCAGAAGGGACAGCTCTTGTGGCTTACCTTACAGACAGGAGGGCAGTAATTCTAGAAAAGGAAGTTGGTAGAAGACTGGCATCTGCTTGCATTCACCTTCTCATATTGCTTTTGCGAGGGTGGAATTATTTATGTACATTTTTTTCCCATCTGAATGCAGTCAACCAGAGTCTGAAGAACCATTGTTCAATGTCAGGGTGTTTGGCAGGGGTTTTCTTTTGGGAGGGGGAGCACAGAGGCAGGGTCATGATGAGCTGCTTTTCCATGCTGGGTGAGTTCATGTATGTGCCTCAGGTATGTCGTTGTTACAATGTCCCTATTGCAGTTCTGACTCAGACTCCATTTATAGAACTGACAGCAGTGCCATCCTTAATACAAGTTTGAGAAATCTTCCTCTCTTGTGATGAAAAGGCCTATTTGTGGTTTGCAGGACAGAGTGTGGGCACTGTAGCAATGACTTTATGCTGTAAGGCTAAGAATGATACTACCCTTTCCTCCCCTGCCAAAATCCCCAACTCTGAAACGTGCATCAAAGGTGTCAGTGCCAAGCTTCCCTTTTAGGAAGGTATGGCTGCCAGCACCACCGACAGGCTTTCCAGGGAGGAAGCGATAAAGAAAAGTCTTTCAGAGACCCTTCTGTTTCCAGCAAATAGCCTTCTGAAACTCCAAAATTGAAACTTAACTTTGGAAAGATGAAACCTCATGTTCCTCAATGGAGTTACATGGCCAATTACTTCCTAGTCTACCACAGCTCTCTTCGGTGTTAGAAGTTATTGCTTAGGTGAACACTCACCTTCTAAAGAGCTCCAGGCCTTGGGCATACTGAGCTGTGCTCTTCCTCTAATCTTTGCTTAATTTTCTGAGGCCTAAGCTAATGCCTCAAAACATACCTTCTGCCTATTTCTGAATAAAATGTGCTCTTTTGTAACCTGCTGGCTCAATGATGAGTGTGCTTTCCTTTGTAGAGACGAGCCTGTTTCCCACTCAGGAGTGGGGAATAGCCGTTTCTATATATAGGTACAAAACATGTGAGTGGATCAGAAAGTATTCTTCCATACATAATAACTGATTTGAATAAATCTAGATATTCTTTTTGATTTAACTTGTAAGTTGCAGTTGGCTGGAGATAAACTGCTATTTTGCTCTATAAGCAGTGCTTTGAAAGTGTAACTTTGGTGTTTAATAATAACGTTTAACATGATCCAGACATGTCCTGTACTGTAGTGTAAAACCAGAGAATCTGGACTATTGCATGTTAAACAAGTGTTGCCTTTGTCTGGTACTGCTTTATATATGTAAGTAAAAGACTGCAAAGAAGTGGAAGATGTAACTCTTACATGTGTCAGCATTATCCTGGAATGGCAATTTCTGTGAATTGGAAAAGAAATACCTTATCAGTTGAAAGAGAAGCGAACCAATGTAAGGCAAGGTGAGGCCAGTGTCTCTGAACTACTATTACTTTCTAGGCTTTTTGATGCAAAGATTTTTATCATCACGTGATGACCAAGTAGACCCAATATTTCTACTATTTTTTCTTTTTTCCCCTCACTGAGCAAAGATATGTTACCTTCCTTCCCCACCCTTGTTCTCACAAGGTTGAATTTCTTGCTAATTTTTCCAATAATTTTGCCTGGAGCTTTTTTCAGATTGTTTTCCTAAGTGACTAGATAGCAGCAACGAGTAAGGGGATGGACCTCAAATTAAGCCAACTAAAACCAGTGGCTGGGAAGTCTTTGTTCTGTTCAGTCTTGACCACAAGCTTCCCAACAGACATTGGTGGGGGTGGTGGCATGGATCTCAATTCTTTATGTTCTTGATTTTCTTTTCCCCGCTCCTGAGTAAAATGGAAATACAGTGTTAGTTAAATGAGCAGCTAAAATCTTCTTAGTGTTGGTGTTGCATTAACATACTCTCTAAAGCCTATAATAAACTGTGGGGTTACAGAAACATCCTGGGTAGATGTGCGTACTTTTTATTTTTCTTGCAGTACATTTGTTTAAAGTGAATTATCTAAGTGCCATGAAAGTGGGTCTTCGTTTTACTCTTCTTTTTGGAATGCAATCTATCAGTGATATCCAGAGGGGTCACCAGTATAAATAATGTTTGTTTCGAGGCTTGTTGGGTGCAAAGGAGGGGGGTTCACAGTGAAGAGCTGTTTTGTTCGGTGTGGCTGATGAGGAGTGAGGCTGGAATTGCTCATAGCTGTCATTCAGGTTTTGTTTCAAAGTCCAAGGACCTACTGGGAAAAACAAAAAGCTAATGAAAGCTGACTGTATTTCAACCCAAACCCTGTGGAATCCAAAATGATGTCCTGACACTGCGTGTATTCTTATTCTCCTGCATTCCCATGGTTACTAAGGTAACAGGTTTTTAGAGGCTTTACATCTTCATTGTCAAGTATTTGCTACACTTATTGTTGCTGTTTGCAGATTAGGGCAATTTAAACAATGCCTTTTGAAATGGTGACCAAAAAAATACAAAAAGAAATATAGTAGAAAAAGATGTAATTAATCAATTACCTTCCCTTGTTTAAATTTTCAGTGCTACATTTCAGAAGCTATGTACAAAATGTCACACTGGTTTAGTGTAGGGATTTTAGGCCCAGGAAAAGGCTTTTTTTTTAAGGCATGTTAATTACAGAACTCTGAATACACGTGTGAGGAGTACCACATGTGACTTAGTGCCTTTTTTGACAACAGAATTGTGAAGAAACTGAAGTTCGTGTTTGCATCAGGGTATTGCCTCTCTGTTTATACTACATCTGGGACAGTGACCCAAATCTTGTAATCTGTGTTACCTATTGCATGTGAAATCATACTTGAAAAATTAAGCAGATAGGGAAAAAATTACTTCTTTCTAACAAAGTTTAACTATATGCAGGACTGTTGTATTTGAACATACTTTATTGATGCTCCTCTGTGTCCATTTAGATGAAGCAGAAATATGCTTGTTCACATCTTCACTGGAAAAATGGATTATAGATGAGATGGTCAGGTGTGTAAGTGTATCTCCAAGAATATGTTATTTAGATTGATTTAGTACCTGCTGACTCCTTGAAAATGAGTGCATTGCTGCAGCAAAAATCTTTAGCCTCCATGCTAGGAGAACTATTTTTCTTTTAAAAATCGGTGTAACTGTTGTTACACCTTGAAAGTAGTGAAGTCCTTACATCATGATAATTTGTGCTACGCAGCTGAGATATGGTATATAATGATTCCACTTTGCCTGACAGAAGTAAAAGGTTTCTAGTTGAGAAGAATCCTGCTAGACTGGGAAAATACAGACACTGTTCTCCCTGTGTGTCCTTGGAAAGAGTCTTTTGCCGTATACTCGAGAGACCTTTATTGGACAAACCCATGCAGCGGGTGAGATCCCTGTGTTGCTGAAGTGAATCACCACCAGCGTCCATGCTGTCTTCATCTAGGCAAGACTCAGAGTATGCCCTTGGACCACTTTTAAAATAAAGGCTGGTTATATGAAACAACTTTATTGCTGTTTATTTGCAGCTATATATAGTTTCTTCGGAAGAATAAGGGGGAGTGGGTGCTGTTGAGCACCATTTTATTACAGTTTTGCAGATGCAACTGATGGTTTGTGCTCAGCCAGGCACATGTTTGGTCTCAACCATCTCTACCCCCAATATCAGCAAGAGGTAACTTTCTTGAGGTAGACAAGACTTAGGAGTCTAGTGTTCAGATAAGTACGGAGCAGATTACCCCAGAAAAAGGGAGGTGACAGATGGGTGGCTGACGCCAGAGGGGTGAAGCCGAATGCAGACTGAATTAGTCCCTGCAACCAAGGACAGAAGGTGCTTGGCACGCAGCTCTCACAAGTTATCATTTTAAAGTGTTTGTAGGGAAGCCTTTAATTTGATTAGGTCGTTTCCTTAATAGTTTTGTACTTGGGGTTGTTACATTGCCCTGGACAAAGGTGTGATTTGACATCAAAATGTCTGTTAACGTTTATATAGCTTTATAATAAGCTATTTATGTATAACAAGATTTAAATTTTTCTGGTACATACAAAAAACTGAATGAGTGAATGTATATGTATGTATGAAAATAAGTATACTTCTGTGAGATTACTGAAGGAAAGGTAATTTCCTTCCATCTCACTTAAAAATATGTATATTGCATAAGAGGAGTAAGGTATGCAACTCAAAAAATTATGCTGTGCACCATAGAATTACAACTGTGTATTGAATTTTTTTATTTTGTTTTTATGAGTTTTTTTAAACTTGTTTAAACCTGTTGTCATACATCCAGCACTTCTTTAAGTTTTCTGATAGTTGTAGAACAATAAATGAATTTATTATTAATGCTTTTTGAAGCTTTTGAGATTCAAAGTTACTAGTATTCAACATGTGTGAGTTGTAAGCTTACTACGAGGGCTTGTAAATTCCTTAGTTGGGAAAAAAAAGTGTAAGGTTTTTAAGGACAGACTTGAATGCAGAAGGGTCCACAAGAACTTGGTTTTTAAAAATAAATAAAATAGAAAAGCCATACTGCTGTTTCACAGACTTGGAATAATCATTGAAAACTACTGTGGCAGGAGGCTGTAGCACCCCTCTGGCAGAATTTTTCCATCCTGTAATAAGGATCTTCCTTCCCCACTGGAGCAGGGATGGACATCGACTCATCTCTGATGTACGGAGCCTTTCAGAGGAGTCTGGAGGGGGCCTCCCCTTTAGGGAGCAGGGAGGATATCAGGGTGCCTTGTATATGCTTTGGCATTCTAAGTATATAACCAAATATAATTTAAAAGCATTTCTACTGGCCTCAAGGGATCCTTGCACTTTGCAAATGAAAATCAACCTTGCTCTTTTCTTTTTGTCCCCCATCCAAAAGGCAGAAGCAAATCTTTCACAAAAACGTATTTTTCAACCCATTTTTTTCATCAATGCTACCTCTTTTGGCTTTTTTAAGCACAATTTTTTATCCCTTTTTGGGCAACTTTGTAGATTTTGTTTTTAATTCCTGTTGAAAACTGCTCTTTCATGATAATCTTAAGAAAGGAGTCTATCCAACAGAAACATTTCTCTTCAAAATAATTGTTTTGGACAAACTGAAAGATGTTAATAAAATTATATGAAACTTAAACTTTCATGAGGATATGTGTCCTTCCCTTCAGTGTGCTGGTCACTGATTAGACTCTAGGAGATTCTGCTGCTGGGTGCTTCATAAGTAAGAGTGCCAGCCTTGACAGTGAATGTGAGATCAGAATTTGGAAACCTTGATTTAATTTTTTTTTAAAAGCATTGCATTTCTTGTTGTTTGGGTTTTTTGTTTCGTGTTTTGTTTTACTGGAAGATGTTTGAATGCCCTTATTTTTAAATAGCAGCCAGAAGGGTTTACTTCTTACTTAACTCTAGATCTTTCAACAGTGAGTTACTACCCTCCAGTGAGGTAGAGCATATTTACCTCAGTAAGATACAACTGTGGTTGAGCACCAGAGAAAACAGGGGGGTTTCTTTTTCTGTATGGTTTGGCTGTTAAAAGTAAATTGAAGTTAAACTCTGAGTTAGCTTAGCTGTTTGCATTCTTAACATATGGCATGTGTTTCTGCAGTTGTCTTAAAAGATTTTGAAGACTGAAAGTGTGGGTAAAACCAACAAGCTGGATTAATTGCTGGAACGTTTAATATGCTCCTGGCTCAAACAAGGGAATAACTTTTATTCTTTGTGGATAAAAACAACTTAAGGCTTTAGCAGACATATAATTTCTAGACTAATAGCATAGTATGAAGCATAAATGAGTTATAAATTTGCATAACCTGCAGAAGATGCAAATTCTGTTCTCCTGAGACATTAGGCAGCCTACTAGTTTATTCCCATTGACAAAGATGCCTGATGAAGAGGCACAGACGTTGCAGGATCAAGCTATAAACTAAATTTTTGGCACAGTGGCAGCTCTTCAAAGTGTCTTTTGTTGGCAAACCAGAAAAGTTCTTGCAATGTAAATAAGTGTTGTATCTTGCAGCCCACGTTGAACAGAGGTGGAATGAAATGTAAGAATATTCTTTGGTTTTTGATGAAGTGGCTTTCTCTGGGAGAGCAGAACACAGAAATCATTCAAGAACCCTTTTAAGGCTGCAAGCTTTAATTACTTTATATCTTCTTAAAGCACCCTGTGCTGAACACCATTTGCTACAAGAAACAGTGACTGAGTAAGTTGGGGGGTTCTCCTCAATAACTGCATAAAAGAGACATTGATAAAAAGCAGTACAAACCTATTCTTTTCTCATCCTCTTTTTTTCCTATAAACTGACTTTGTGGAATTTCCACACAAAATTCTTAAAGAATGTCCCATTTGTGACTTGGCATCTCTCAAATCTGAGTGGAAAATCTGTAGGTCATGCACTAGAGCTAAAGTAAATTATTCATTGAGTAACCTCTTCATCTGACACTTAGTGTTATAATAGAAAAATTATTAACATGTCTCATTTATTCAGACTATCTAAAATGAATTTATGCAGTGATAAATACACAATTTTTGTAATATTTGCATTAGCCTATTAATATTTTTCTTCATTAAATGTATGGAGTGCTATAGCCTCTAGTTAGATAGATATTGGTTGAATAATCTTAAGGAAGTAGATTTGCTGTTTTTCAGCTCTGTGTCACAGAACTAAAGTACTTGTAAGGCCAAACAAGTACAAAAGGTTGGTTGCAACTAACTTTGGTTTGCAGCAAGGAAACCAGTGGAAACCAGAAGGCCAAAGGGGTTGTCTTCCATCTGTGCTGAAGATGCAAAGTCATGCTATCTATAGGAAAAGAAAGATGACATTGCCCTTTAGCCTGGATTTAATGTAGGTCAGTTGGGTCACCAGATGACATGACTTTAATGGCCAAACTGCTTTTAACAATTGCCTTGGGCAGTGTTTAATTTCACTGATCTTTGCCAGCCTTCAGGAGAAGAGAGAGGAGAAATCTACCTTATCTTCTGGTTTTCACACAGTGATGAGTTAATCCTCTTTTGTACTGAAATTTCTCTAATGAAACCTATGGCCTAGTACACACTTTCTTGTTATAGCTGAACACAACACAGGTTTGTATGAAATTTCAGAATGAGTTGACAAAGAGGTTTGTCAGTGTTGGGCTATTCAGCTGCCATATGCAGAATTCCTGGTCTGCTTAAGGAGACTTACGGTTTATTATCTCTCACATGCAGTATCTTCCTTCTCACTGCAAACCACTGTAACAGAATCACATACTGTAATAACAGAAGAGGAGGGATAGAGCTGAATTCCAGTTGTCCAGTTTTTCCATCTTGGTGATGTACTGGAATAGCAGTTCAGGGAATAGACAATGTTCTCTTTTGGAAATGCCTCATTGTATATCTTAGTGCATGAATGTGTGCAAGTTTTGTATAGATGCTCTGAATGGGCTCTTGCTCAGAAACAATGTCTCGAGGTTGTAATGGAGGGTGCTATTAAGGTGCTAGCTTAATGGTCTGTAAGGGTGGGGCAGAAAAGACAAAGAAAAGCAAATGTTGAGGCATTAGTGGAAAAAAAGGAAACCAAAGCAAAAAAAAATTATTCTGCCATGCACATGCATCTTCAGTGTACCTACAACTTCAAGGTCACGTGCAATTTGTCTGCTTCCTCTTGCTTCTGTGATAACACATATTAAGATTGGAAAAAATACAGAGAAAGAAATAAGGTTGATCCAAGTGTAGAACAACTACTATTATGTAAGGAACAACTACATTGACTAGACTTCAGCCCTGCAAGTCAGACAGCTGAGGTCCATAAAATACTGTGGGGCAGAAGGTGAGAGGTGTTCGTGTCTTCTGGAGGAAAAGAACTGAGGAGCATCAAATGAAATTAGCAGGGGCCATGCTGAATGCAAACAAAAGGTGATAATTAGCAGTGTGAGGTGGGTTATGGCACTCCTTTCTCAGGTTGCAGGCATGGTGCTTTCTAAAGCAGCTGGATAAATTTATGGTTCCTGTTAAATGAGCCTTGAGCTGCAGATCAGTGGAGGTTGGGAGAATATTTCAGATACTTTAGACTGCAGGAGCATCACAGAGTTTGTGTTCTCTGAGTATCTGCTGTTGGCAGTCACTGTGTGACTTAGGGAAGGCAGCCTGTGGTCTGACATGCTGTGTCTGCTTTTAGGTTGATCTGACCACTCCACTGTACTTCTTTGATTAGTGTGGGTCACTGCGTTGGGCAAGGTGGGCTGCGGAAAGCATTCCAGGTCTGTTCTTTGCTTACAGTGCATTTCCTGCAGGCAGTGAGCCAGATGAAAGCAGCATACACGTGTCTTGTCTGCACCATGTTGGTTTTATAGGTAATAAAACTAAGTATTAACAAGCAGTTCCAGGAGTGCCAGAACTGAAGAAGCTAGTTTCGTAAAGATCTGGCTTTTTCTTTGTTAATAAACTCTGATTTAAAATGTTTTCTGTATTTAGGATGTGGTTAGGATCAGCCCTTCCAATGGCTTCCTTTTGTACTACCTGTCCTGCCTAACTGCCTAAGTTACCTCATGAATATTGAGAAGCTGAAATATTTTTCAGAGCTCTGTTCCTCTGTTTCATTTGCATGAAATTGTGGGTTTAAGAAGGAAAACATGTAATATGAGCCATGTTTCTCTTGGAAGCCAGGCAAAAAGAAATAGTATGAAATAAATAGAAATAAATAAGCCAAATAATCCTTCTTCTTGCCCCAAAGTAGTAATAATATAGTCGAAAAAGTCACATGAATATCAAAAATAGATTAATTTTAATATTTCTAAACTTTTGAGAGTAATACAGGTTAGTTCAATGCTCATGGTTGTGCACAGGAACAGTGGGGTATGAGTGTGACATCCTATTTTTCTTACATTATTTAGTAACTGACACACATGCTGTGTTCTTGCTGGTTGTTAACAGCATGTGAATTATGAGGCCAAAAGGGTCTTCCTCATGACAATGGCTAATGTTTGCAGAAATGCAAAGGTCATGATCATGACTGCTTTTTTTTAATGCCAACTGGATACCGATGACAATTACTGAACTAGATAGATCTTAAAGGGTCAGTTTATTGACTTACCTTCCCTGCTTTGTGAGGGGTGATGGAGTCAAAGCAACCGCCTGGCTTCTGGGCTGCTCCAATTTAAGTGAGTTTAGCCTTGGATAGTTTTCCTTCATGTTCCTATGAAAAATAAGAGCAACTGGTTCACTAGGTTTATTTTTCTGTGAGTTGCTACTTGATTAGCAAAATTATTATCATCTTTAAAAGAGAAAAGAAAATCAACTTCTTAAAACACATTTTATGCTTTTGAGATAACGTTCTTTTCCTTCCAACCTCTAGTTTAAACTTTAATAGAGAAAAAACTTGGTGGTTTCATACTTCCAGATTGTAAGTGCCAATGGTGACTGTAGTGTACTTTTCAAAAATAAAGTTTTAAAACAAATTAGAATATTGATGTCTTGGAGATAAGCCCAGGATGTTCAAATAAAGCTCTTTACTTACTTTTGGCTGAAAATAGGTGAACGTGTATTTTGGGTTTTTTTAACAGGCATAATGTGTTTGGAGGGAATTGCAGCTATAGGACAAATGACCATGGGTTGTATCTTTCCCAGCTCAGGTGTTCAAAACTGAATGTCCATGAGCTTGAAATTGATTCTGAATGAATTCCTCTGTAATACAGTGACCTTACATCTGTGGGATGCTGGAAGTCTGCACTGCGGTGTGTTTAGTCACCCCTTACAATGATTAAAAATTTGGAGATATGAAGGCTATTATTTGTTTCTTTGGAAACCATACTTTCCAATTACTGCACTGGGTGATTTCTGGAGTAGCAAAATACTAGACTAGTATTTTGAGAGAGGGTAGGTCACACATCACGAAGCTGAGTCATAGTTGGAGTGGATACAGCATTAGGAAGTATCTTTCTTGATAGCCTGAGAAGACAAGAGGTATTAGATGACCTAATCTTTTTCCTGTGAAATTTTTGCTCTTATGACTTTATTTTCCTGGTTGCCAAGACTAAATACAGAGGTCATCTTTTTATCTTTTTTTTTTTCCCCTTTACACAGGAAAGTTTCATCAATATACAGTTGATTAGTTTGAACCTTGCCTGAATTTGTGGCCTTCTGATGCAGGCATGGTAGGTGTATGGTAGATCTGATACTAGAACTTAATTTTATCAGTTTACAAAACTGTTGAGTAATTACTAAAAAGAGGACCTTGTCTTTGTGATGAGAATCTTTGTCTCAAAAGAGACTGGAAATTATGCAGTTGGTGACTTTGTTTGGTTATAGCAAATCCATATGAATTCTGTCTGAAGTTAAAGGAGTTGGTCTAAAGCCAGATGTATCAATGCAACTGTTGAGTGTAAGCTTAAAAGTTTTTGTCCTCTTGGGAGCTGGGGGGTAGTGGTGGGAAAATGAAGGTTGAAAGTCTTGCCAAGGTTAAAACTGGCAGTGAAGGAAGACTCACTTTTAGAAACAAATGAGAGGAAACAGCAAATACTTTTAAACAAATTATTTTATTTTTTTGTTTTAAGTAACTATAGGTGAAACTTGTAATCTGCTGAGATTTGCAAGTGGTTTCTGTGACACAATTTAGCATCCCAGTGCTTTACCAGGCTTCAGTCATTTGTGTGAAACTTGGGCATGTTGAACAGCTGTTGCAGACTACTCTGTCCCCTTATTTCAGTTGTTGGCAGTTTTTGCCATCAGGCACACAGCTGGAGCAATGGCTTTGTTTGCAGAAGGGAAAATACTGTGAAAACATTGTTCTTGCTTGCTTTTTTTTTTTTTAAATCCTTGCTGTCTAATTACTTTGTACTTGGCAGGAGTCGATTTAATCTTGAGTTTACATCTTTGCTGTCCCTTCAGAAATCAGCCAAAGCTCTTCGAGTTAAGAGCCAAAACTTCTAGTTTATTCATGCTCAGAAACTTGCTAGAGCTGCACTGCTAAAATTCTGCCTCCGCTATGGTTCTGTTAGAGCCTACAGCTGTACAACCTTTAGTTGTACCCCCTGATCCTTACAACCCCTCTGAAGATCAGGCACTGAAAGTGAGGAGGTTTTTAAGGGTGAGTGTTGTGTGTGTGTGTGTAACTGTATGACTTTACTGGTTGGATTTAGGCAATGTGCAGGTGGAAGATGGTGAGGAAATGGAAATATTTATGGGGGGAGTAAATAAGGAGGCTGAGAAAGAGAGGGAAGCTTGGAATGAACGATGTAAAACAGACTGAGAAGGAGATTGGACTGGTCATAATAGAATCTGAGGGCTTGGAAACTAAAGGGAAAGAACATGTTAAAAGAAATCAAGGTTGACTTGATGAGGAGGAAGTGTCTGAGAATCAGAAATGGAAGTGAAGGGGCGTTGAAGGCAAAGCTGGGCAATGACACTGAGAATATGTTGACAAGGAACCCGAGAACTGCTGAGATGAGGGGGGAAAAAGTGTGCTGAAACCAAGTGTTTCTGACAAATTTGTATACACATAGGCAGCGTTGTTTGTAATGAGTCTTTGGATGATGGGAGAGACTAGCTGTACTGAGATAAAACTTTAGGAGTGGGATGAAAACCCTATGGAATGACGAGCACTGGCCCAGTGTGGCCTAGTAAATATGACTCAGATTAGGGAAAGGGACTGGTATGGAGTTTGACAGACCAGTTGGGAGAAGAAACAGTAGGGTTATATCAGAATAGTATGTTTTCCACAGAAGTTTATGCATTGTAATCCTTAAAAAAGAATCTAGTTTTTTTGTCACTTTTCTGCTGTGTGTTGGGCTGAACCTGGCTGGACACCAGATACCCACCAAAATCACTCTCACTCTCTTCTTGAGCTGGACAGGGGAGAGAAAATACAGCAAAAGGCTTGTGGGTGGAGATAAGGACAAGGAGAGACCACCCACGCATTCCCATCAAGGGCAAAATAGACTTGACTTGGGGAAATTAGTTTTAATTTATTACCAATCAAATCAGGGTAGGGTAAGGAAAAATAAACCCAACTCTTCAAACACCTTTCCCCCACACCTCCCTTCTTCCCAGGCTCAACCCTGTGAGTCCCTTCCAACTCAGACGATTCCGTGAAATTTCTCTCCCTCTACCCCCCAGCAGCACTATCAGTTCATCACGTGTTGTCTCTGCCATTCCTTTTTCCTCAGGGGCAGGACTTTGCATACTCGTCCCCTTCTTCACCAGAGGGTCCCTTTTCACAGGGTGCAGTCCTTCAGGAACAGACTTCTCCAGCATCTGTCCTCTATGGGGTCACAGGTCCTGCCAGAAAACCTGCTCCACCTTGGGCTTCTCTCTCCATGGGCCCACAGGTTCTGCCACGAGCCTGTTCCAGTGTGGGTTTCCCAAGCAGTCACAGCCTCCTTTGAGCAGGGTTTTGGGTCCTCCGTGGGCTGCAGGAGGATCTCTGCTCCACCATGGATCTCCATGGGCTGCAGGGCCACATCCTGTCTCACCATGGTCTGCACAATGGGGTGCAGGGGAATCTTGGTTCCTGAGCCTGGAGCACCTCCTCCCTCTCCTTCTTCCCTGACCTTGGTGTCTGCAGACTTTTTTCACATATTCTCACCCCTCTTTCCAACTGAAGTTGCTGTTGAACAGCAGCTTTTTCCCCTTTTTAGCTCTATTATCCCAGAGTCGCTGATGGGCTTGGCCGCCTTCTGCAGCATGTCTGTCTTGGAGTCCACTGGCATTGGCTCTCTTGGACAAAGGAACCTTCTAGCAGCTTCTCACGGAAGTCACCCTTGTACCCTTCCTGGTACCACCATAACCTTTCCACACAACCCAAATACATACTGTCAATAAATATCATGAATCTTTTGGCTGACAGGGTCTTGCCTTATTACTGGAGTTCCACATGAAGCACCTGACTCAAGGAGAGGAACTCCAAAGACCTTTGCTGCTCCCATTTGCCAAGCAGACACGGGAGAAGTGAGCACCACAGTGTTCTCACTGATCTGTAGGAATACTGGCAGTGCTGCTTGACTTCTCCTTGTCTTCATGAAAACTGATGGTTGCCCATCTCCTCCCCTATCTGAGGCTTAATTATCCCCACAGATACTCAGAGCGGTGTGATCACACACTGCTGGAGCCAGGACATTGGTGGGTTTGGCTTAGTGGCTGGGTCGGGCTGCAGCTGGGATAGACAGAAGGTCACAGTCAGGGTCGGGAAAACCCAAAGAAGTACAAACACCTTAATTTTGAGGGCAAGGCAGGGGTGTGGATGCCAGGCTGTGGTGTGGAACGTGGGAAGTGCTGGTATGCCAGAGTAAGCATCAAAGCCCGTAGTCTGGGCTGAGGCAGAGGCTGGACTCAAACTCCGCACCAGAACTCAGGAATGCTGAATAAGGAGGCTGACAAAGCAGGATTGTTGGGAATGAGTCCCACAGTATCAGAAAATAGGATCAGGAATTAAATGCAGAAATTGCAGCATAATATACATAGTTTTAGGAAAATTGGCAAGCTCACAGAAAACCTTCTGTAAAGATGTACCTACCACTTTCTGATGGTATGGCTGAATTTGGGGCAGCTGCCAGGTGGGGCAGCACAACGGGGGACTCCTTTCAGTCATGTGTAAGAAAGGTTGAATCAAAGCACAGTTGCACGAGTGAAGATGATAGTGTTTTTTCCTAACTTACTGCAGATGCCCTGGCTTCACTCTGTAAGGACACAGCCACAAATGTGTTTGTAGCGTGTGGTGGTTTCCTTGTGTTGTCTCTGGTATGGGAGGTACACTGGCACAGAGGGAAGAAAAATACTGTTATGGTGAAATCTGAGTTCTGATTTTACAAAGGTTAATGAAGAAGGTCCTGAAAGCACTGTTAGAAGAGTAAAATCAGTTCTCTGGGAAAGAGCTAAAGCCATAAATTATTACAATTATACACTTGACTGTTTCAGAAAATTAGAATTATTAACTTTCCATTGAGGAAAAGAAGAGAGGTGTGTGTGTGAAAGCTGGTCTGAATGTTAAAAGAAGAAAAAGTAATTAGTGAGGTTTCATGTAGATGAAACCAATCTTACTTAGGAAGGCTAACTAGCCCCTCATTTTCATGACTATAATAACATTCATTTATTCCTGGCTGCTGGCAACATGAAGTAGCTTAACAATTAGTGTGGGATGGGCTCATCTGTGGGTGGCATGTGAGGTAATACCAGTTATGCCTGAGGGGAAAACTCATACCCGGCTACCTAGGCTGTCATATTTTTACCACCAGTAGCACACTCAGTGGACCAGAGTCCTGCACATGTGGCTCTAGTTTAGCCATGATGGAGTGAGTGTGGGATTTTGAATCTGGATTTCCATTGGATTTTGGCTCAAATGAATGAAGTGGCTTGCACTGTCTTCAGTAAGGGGGAAACTCAGGTAGAACTAAGCTCAAAAACTTGTATAAATAAATACCCATTTACAGTTCTTGAGATACGATGAATTCTGTTGAAGTACTCAATATTAATTCAGTGCTCTCTGTGTGGAAGGGGACAAAGTGGAAACAGAACTGAATTGATGTTCCTTCAGACCGTCTTAGTGTACAGGTCAGAGGATTTTCCCAGTGGTTTTCACGCTAAACCTTGGGTCACAGGAGATGCATAATCATTTTATTTGATTTAGTTTGGTTTTCCATCCCTAAATTTAATAATTGTCATTGGGCGTTTGTTTGCCTGGGTTTTTTTTACTTTTGAGTCACACACAAGGTGCTTTCCTACAATTTGCTTCGCAAGACTAGATGATGTTTGGGCGTACGGACTTTAAAGTTTTGTGGGTTTTGGGTGAGATTGCCTTAAAAATGTAATCTCTTGCTGGTGTATCAAATTGAACTGAGAAGCATTTCTATGTTAAATAGAGTTAAATTAATTGAAAGAATATTTGAAAATAAAGCTATTTTCTTCTTTTCTTTTTTGCTCCTCCCAACTCTTCTCCCCGAGGTCTAGGAAAAGCCTATTCATTTATAAAGCTTCATTTATCTTTTAGGACTGGTGTTTTGGGAAGGCAGTCATTTTTTTGATTGTAAAGGGGACCATAAAAACCTACAATTTTTATTTCTTTTTTCTACCTAGTGTGTTCATCCTGCCTGGTTTTGGTGCAGAGAGCGTAGAGTGGGGAAGGGAAACGGGGACAGAGAAAAATGCAGTGCTTAATTTAATAAAATCAGTTTTTCTATTTTAAAGCCTGAATTGTTATTTCATGCTTTTTATAACACTGGCTTTAGAGGAACATTCAAAACAGTGAATCCATTTTCTAGGTTGTAGAGAAGTGCTGTTTATTAGGCAGCAGTCACAGGCAATGATAGCAATGTTTTTTCAGCCTACACGCAGTATAATAAGGTTCCAATGATGGTAAATTTTACTGAAATATTTAGTATTACTTAGGAGAACTGCCAATCCACAAATTTCCTAAGCACGAAGATGTGCAGTTGGTGGGGCCATTATTTGTTGTATCTCCCCCTGCCCCCTCCCCTTTGGTTTACTAATAACTCTGATTCTCTTGAAAATTTTCTTCCTTCCCCACCCAACAACTGCTTTATAGCTGACAAAAATAAGCCATTTCCTAGCCTTATCCTCTGCCTACAGAGGTCATAAAAATTGCTAATGGAAATGCTGTTGCCTTCTGTTGTGTGATTCTAATAGGAAATGGATCACTGCAATTTATGGGGTACTTACCCTTTTCGGTACATGATGAATGGCTCACTTCAAATGATGTTTCCTCATTGATTTCCTAGTATTTATCACCAGAAAAGACAGAGCAGGAAGAACGGCATTTAAACATGAATTTGATTTTGAAGATGTCGTCTTTTCACTACGGTGTGAATTCATGGCAATATAGCATTTGCTGTAGTAGAGGAGCAGAAGATGTGAAGTCAGTTCTTTACATTGCTCTTAAGATTAGGTCTCTAAACCCACTTTTTGTTATGCTGTATTAGCTTTCTTGCCTGTTCTTTGGTAGGGAGAGTGAGAGGCTTACTCCATGTAGAGGTTTTGCTCACACTCAGCCGATTTGTTGCCATGTTCTTGAGACAAGGACGTGGTATTTATATGTCAGTAGTCTTTGTTGTCAAATTTTTTGGGATATTTTCACTTAATTCATAGGAAAATCTATATGCAAATAAATTCTACATAATATTTAGCAGGTGACTGAAATATTTGTATTGGTGTGATGTTCTTTTATTTTGCTACATGAAGTATTAGAAGAGACCCTCTGAGCCTGTTCAGTTTCTTTCTGGCTGGGCTGGATTGAATCAAAATAAAAACTGTCCCTTTAGTTTCTGCAATGTTCATACAATCTTTTTCTGTGTGTTGCTGCATGAATCACTGGGCAAAACCACATGTAAGCAAGGTAGATCATAGGTAGATACAGTCCTCCAAAATATGTTTGTTTTTAAATTGCCAGGAGTAGAAAATTCATACATCCCTGTGCCAAGTAGGATAACTTGCTTCAATTTAGAAGCATATTGCAGTTTTGCTGTTTGTAAGAATGGCTTAAATGTCATTGACTTGAAAGTCTTTGAATACTGCAAATGGTTATAGCTCTGCAGTAACTAAAATTTACATGTTTTTAAATGGTAGTGTTAAAACTTGTTTGCATTCTTCATTTTCAGAGAATTCAGTATTAGCTAATTTGCTAGCAAAAATGAGGCAATGTTGGTTAGAAAAAAGCATGGAGTTAGAAAAAAGCATGGAGTTTCACAAGTCACTTTGATAGCTACTATTGCAATTAGGTTTACTATTAAATGGATATAAACTGATTTTTCATTAAAACACTATATGAAACCATTGATGTAAAATGCACCTGTTCTAGAGAACTTGTAATAATTTTAACTTTCACTATGTAGGAGCATAGTATCTGTAGACCATCCTCTTATATTATTTATCTCCTTCTTGAGATTTGTGATTATAGCTTTGCTCTTTTCTTTCTTATTGTAATGTGCATTACAAATTTTTAGTTTCAAACCGTGATGCAAACAATGGAAGTGAAGAATAAAATCTGCAGACTTTGAAGTCTGTGCCGTTTCCATTTTTTCCCTCTTTTTCTGAAAACTGTGTTGAATAAATCTCTAAACAAGCTACCAGGCTGCACGCAGAGGACTGACAAAAAATATTTTGTGTTGTCTACTCCCATTGCTAAGCATTTAGAATTGGTCTTCAGATGTCTCTGGTATAAACACACTGGATGGCAAAAGAAAACAAGTGAAGACTGTCATACCTCTCTGATCATACTTGCTCCAAAATGGGCTTTGTATAATGCACGATTTCTTTCTAAATGAAAAAGCACTTTTCTATAAAACCATTGCTTTCAGCTCTCCTTTCCAAAATCATTATTACCAAGTATTCTGTACTTAACTTCACCTGTTTTCTCATGTCACTCTGCAGTTACTTTCAAAAGAAGAACTATGATATTTGTGTGAGCTGTCTCACATAAATAACAACAAAAAACTAGTTACCAGCCTTGCAGAACATTAGATTATATGTTAATTTATGTTCTGGGCTAAAAGTTGTCCTATAAAGGGTTGCCTCAATTCCCACAGTGTTCAAGTGGAGCCACCACTGTGAGTGATTAATCTGTGCTCCCTTTGGAAGCGGATGTTAATTGGTTGGACACTGAGTGATGGGTGATGGTGTGAAGAATAGGTGCAGCTTTAGATCTGTGTAATATTGGAACTTAAAAGATAATTGAAACAGTATCTTCGAAACACAAAAATATTATGTGACTTGTTAGAAGGCAAGGAATAAAGTATATTTATGTGTAAGGATATGGGTGGAGAAAGGGAAGGAAAAAATATAGTTGGTTTTCTCTACTGTACTTTATTTCAATGAAAAACAAGTATAATTCATTTCAACATATCTGCTTTTCTTTGTAACTTCGATTTTGGTGTACATGCTTGAGTGGCAGAGAACAAAATGTAGTTTTTGAAGATAAGTGTTCTAAATAACGAGAACAACGTGCACTGAACAAGCACAAACCATTCAGACACCTCTCTAAATTGCACATGTTGAATTTAAGTGACTTTAATAATCTAAAAATACACAGACTCTTTTTTCTAAATCCTGGGTTTAGAATTTATGTTCTTATTGTACATCAAACAGCTGTTGATGGCAAGTCTCTAAGTGACTGGCCCAAATCTGAGCTGAATAGTATTTTGGAATGAACCGTCTCTAGTCTTTGCTCTTCTAAACCAGCCTTGTCTCTGAAAATGATTAAAAAAAAAAAAATCTATAAATGATAAATAAAAAATCTGTATTTGTAGTCTTGCCTTTTGCTCTTGCTGGTGGCATGGCCTGCATTGAAAACCTCAGGTCTGGAGATCCTGACATTTTGCTGCAGCTAAATGAGCATCTGAATCTTGATAGTCACAGAGCTGCAATGGGCATGTTTGTAAGGTCGGAACAATGCTGGTTTTGAATAGTGCTGATGAGTGTTGCTGGAAGATCTGTCAGTCAGGGCATTTCAAAGCAAGGGCAATTGCAATAAAACGTTGGCAGAATTTTAATAAAGTTACAATTGCTTAAAGAGTGTTCAAACTTATTTAACTTGTATTTTTTTGTAAGAGCTGATTACAAAAGAGATGATGTAGGTTCATGAAGTATTTTAGCAATGCTACCCAGTTCTTTCATTGCCTTTGCCGTAACCCTTGGCAGAGCTTCATGGAAATGCCGACCTCACTGAAAAATATTGATCTGAATTATTAAAACCACGTATGGCTAGGAGTAGTTTTATGAAAGCTTTGGATATGATTTGGATTTTCTTTATTAAAATAATTTATACTAATCATCTTAAATTATAAATCAGTAGTTTATGGAGAACTTGGAAAAATATTTATATTGCTGTTTGTCGTTTAGTGCATAGGTGAGAGAGACTCTTGTAATTGAGAGGAATCATGTTTGCCTTGGTAATTCTAGTGGGGGGTTGTTGTTTGAGGTTTTTTTGTGGGAAAAGAAATTAAATGGGTAACTTAACAAAGTTGTGTTATCTCTAAAAACAATTATACTTCACTACTGGCCGTGGTTGAAAGTCTTATTTTACTATAGTCTAAAAAGCATTCGGTTTTTTCATTGAAGCTGAATATTTGAACAGAGGATTCTGTTGTAAACGAGAATTGCTTAGAGTTCCAAAAGGGCGGATTTCATTTAATCTTTGCTAGCTGTGTACCACAGAATAGCACTGCACTGGGCTTTTTTCTGCAGGTGCCAGGTTCTGCACTGCCAGAAGGTGCAGCTGTGGTTGTAAGCAAAATGTCAGAGGAACTGTGTTAGACAGTGCTACTTTCCAGTGTGTTCCTCACTACTTAGTGCTGCTAAATAAATACCGACTAAACCTGTTGTATATATTGGGCTTTTATCTGTTTATTCTATGCCTTGTGTTTTCTTTCTGTGTTGTTTTCTGCTCTATCTGAAACAAATGTTACTTGTTTATTGTTTAGTAACTTGTAGTTTCCCTACTACTTTTTTTTTTTTGTGTAAAGTCAAAACTCCTGGCCTATGAATGAGTTGGCAGAGAAAAACATTGCGCAACCTGTCATGAAATTTCATCACCATCACTCGCTTCTAGTACAGAAATACATTTTGTTTACAAAAATGCAAAATAACAAGTATTTGCATGTTTAGTGCTCAGGGACATGACTTTTATTTTTACGCATCAGAACTTCTCATAAGCTCAATAAAATTCTCCACTTGGATAAAGCTGATAACAGCGCCTTGTCCATCAGTATAGAGATGGAAAGTCATGTCCTTTGCTCTATGAAGGGAAACTATAGTATCCTACAAACAGCTGGCTGGTGAAACCCCCCTCAGAGGGACAGTATGGAGAAGAAGTCAGTCAGAATATTCTTTTTCAGTACTCTGAGGAGTCATTCAGCTTCAGGGTGGAGCTGCTCTGCTGGAGTCAGCTTTCCCTTTAATGCTCCTCCAGAGACTGACATACCACCTATAGCTCCTGGTGTTAATAGGACTGCACCTCCCTCTATCTGCAATTCAGACATCAGGATGAGAAGCAGCATTTGATCTAGTTAAAACTTGTCATGGTGGTAAATTATGACTTAAGCAAACCAGGAAGTACTAGCGGAGGTTGCTAGTAAAGAAGCAAGCAAAGTCTCTATCCATAGCTTTTTCTTCACTGGAATGAATTCATTACCCAAGTGCCCTTTGGCCTCATCTTTCCAAAGAAATTCTGTGTTTCTAGTGAAGAGAACCTCATGTTCAAACTCTGCTAGCTGGTACGTAAATGCCCAAGAGGTATTTAGCATAGGAAGGAAAATGTTTTGTACTCACTGTTGTGACTATTCCTTCCAACACAAAAGCGTCCACAACTCTGCTCCATGAATTTGCTTTAAATAAATGTTCATATGCTAACAATCTTCTACTTAATATATACAGGGGGTTAGCAAAATGTAACAAATGCATTGCCTTCTTTTAAAGTAGCAATTTTACTGTAAGGAATTTACAGTATGTAAATGTCCTGATCCATCCTATCATCATACAGAAAACCCACAAACATGATATTTCTTCATATGTTTTTTCAGTGCAGCGCGAAGGTACCCGTCTGTGACTGTTGGACTTGGATATACACTGACCCCAGGACAGCAGGGAGCTCCATGGGAGCTATCCAGTCCACTGCTCAGAACATGATGCCCACAAAGCTGCCTGCAGCTGTGGGTGGGCTCTTTCTGCTTCTTGAGCTGCCTCCTCCCTCCAGATATCTTTGCTCTGCGTGTGCTGGGAAGATACAGCCTCCTCAGGGCTGTACGGCAGCTCCTTGCTTTGTTAACAAAAGAAACAGACTCAAAGGCATGTCTTATCTTTGCAGGAGCTACTGCAGGTCCCGGTGCTCTCCCATTCCACCACTGGGGGGGAGCTACTCCTTTGCTTTCAGGCATGTAATGCAAAATTCATCAGTCAGATACTGAAATTGTTATACTTTTTGTTAAACTTCACCTCTGACTGACAGACCTGCAGCTTGCTTTTGGGTTTTGCAAATAGGAAAGGGAATACAGACCTGTTAGATGAACAGTGCTGGTGATTCTTGCATAGTTGGAGTCTCATTGAAAATAACTCTTTGCAGTTCTCTGGTGACCTTCGATGCCCATGTCCAGTTCCTGTGATCCAGTAATACTCTATACTGTGGCAGTAAACACTTGATAAATTTTTGCCACTGACTTGACAACAGAGAGAGGAAGTGTTCAGCTGAGCAGTAGAGAGCTTTCATGGACAGAAAGCTGTGATCTCCTCTACTCTGGGGAATTCACCTTTGCCTGGCCTGGGCATTTGTAAAGCTGCAACTTACCATTTCTTGATCTATGTTTTCTACCCCTCTAGTTTGACTCAGCATTCCTAGTTTTAAGAAAATATGTTGGACTGCAATCCAGAAAAAAGCATTATTATTTCTGAGGCAAACAGGATGGCTGGGGTATGAAGGAAGACAGCTTTTTTGGTAGCTCATACTGGGGGAGTGAGGAAGAAAGGAGACAGTCTTACTTGTATTTTCACATTCCTTATATGACAATCTGCATTAGTAGTGCTTGATATTTGGATTAGAGAATAACCTCAAATTCTGCACCCTGAAGTTGCAATATTCCTTTTCTTTTCCATAGCCTTGTGTTCCATAGCCCTTTGTTCACATTTACCTTTCCTCTGGGCTCAGATTGCCTAGCCATGCTGCTCTGTATCTCATCAATTCCAGTCTAGTCCCTTCCAGTGTAGAAAATCCTCTTTCTTCTTTAGCAACATGCAGCAGAGACCACCTTGCTTCTTCCACCTATGTCCGTTTTCCTTCCCATCTGGCATCCTCCCTGCATTTAACCACTGGTCTTTGGATTTGGATGGTCTCTTCACCCATGCCAGCGTTCCCCATCTCTGCTTCATCTGTCCTGTTGGCACAAGGACTGAGAGGTCTGTTGATTCCTGAACCCAGATGGGGAAACTATATGAAGAAAAGTAGGAGACTGCAGGTGGCTGTTCCTATTGTTGCCTCGGCATCTGCAAGCATAAAATGCCAGTGAAGAGACAGGGAGATCTTTCTCTGGGTTGTGACTTACAGTATTCTTGAGAGAAAGAACATGTAATTTTTTACACTTGCTCTGATATAAACAATATTTAACTGCTCCAGCCTGGTTGGTATCCCTTGAAATTTCATGCAGTTTATGGCAAGAACACTATGTTCACTTTTTGAATGGCTAATTTTACGCACAGAGATAAATAGAGGTAGTTGTTCTGCCGTAAATGAATGAAAGAAGACTACTTGGAGAACTGGTCTGGGCCAGATAGCACAGGCAGTTATTTTTATGGAAGGCTAAGTCCTGAATGAAACAGTCAAGGTCAGAGTGGCGTAGCTAAACCCAGGAGTTACCAAGCTCCTCTGACCCAGATGAAGGTCTTTTTCTTGGCAACTTCAGTAAGAAAACACTGGCGTTTGTGTGCCTCTGCCTTGTTTCGTACATTGGTGAGACACAGATTGTGTTCTGATTTATACTTGAGATAGATCACCAAGAACTGAGCTGGACTTGCCCTGGCTGGCAACAGTTCACAGAGTGCCATGCCCTGGTCCTCTCTGACCTAGACTGGTTTCCTCTGTGACCAGCAATTATCAAAGAATTAGAGTTTTTAGAAGGCATGATCAACACAATGTCCACCCTTTATGTACGTACAGAAAATAATCAAATGAACATATATAATTATGCCCAAATATTTTGCTTATCTTTTTGGGAAGGTGAGAGAGATGAGTGGAGAGAAACTACAAAATAGATATAAATAAATATATATATATAATGTGTATATAAGAAAAATACATGTTTCTACATGTAAAACCAGTGATTTGTATATTAAGTATCTGTTTGTGAGAAGTGTGCAGAATATTCTTTACATCAAGACACCTGTACTTTGGTTATACCAGATCAGTATCCTTAAAGATATGTTACAAGTGTGGGGTTTGGTGTATTTTGTTGTATATGGTACCCCCCTTTTAGGAGACATTTTATAATATTTTCCCCTCAAAAACTGGAGTTCCTCACAATCTTTACAGTAAGGTATGTTAAAACTTGAAGTCAGTAAGGGAAGAGGAGAGAATTTCAACTACATTATAAGAAAAATTATTTTGGTTAAAGAGGAATACCTAGCAGGCCCAGGGAGAGAAGGAAAGTGTATGATCCTGCTCACAAGGGAGAGTGAGAAGCAACCATAATTCAATTCAGAAAGCATAATCTGAACAAAACTTTTTTTCTTTACAATTTCTACTCTTTTGATGCACAGTAATGCTGACTGTCTTTACAATTTGTCTGGACTTTAAATCAGATCAGCGTAATTAGCTAACTTTACTTATTAGCTTGAGCTGACTCTAGAGGCACAATGGTTGAATTGGTTGCCATTATATTTGTTTAACTGCTGTAAAGTGAGATTCTAACAATAGGTTCCTACACTTAAATAGCTCTGTTGAGCACTGGTGCCCTATCAATCAGTCAGACCTTTCCCTCCTGCTGTCTGCTCTGGTAGATAGTTCTGCTGATGTGGGGACTCTGGAAGAAGAGATCAGGAAGAAGGGATGATGGATAAAGACCATCTCCTGTCTTGGGAGGAAATCAGAAAAATCCTTTCTTTGACTATCAACAAGCTGCTTTGTCAAGGTGTCAGAAGATTAATTATGCTCATGCAAGAGGCGAGAGTGGCCGTTTTCCGTGCCGGTTTCAGTGTAATGGGGTGGCATTCTTCTGAACTGTGGCAGAGAATTGCGAAGAAAGAGGCTTAAGAGATTTCAGCCCCCTAACATCACTGTCCTGTAAGCGTTTGTAAAGCTCTTAGGCACACATCCCCAGTACTGTGAAGTTCTGCCAGTAATTGATTAATCAAAGTGTTTGTTTCAAGTGCAGTATGGACTTGATCTCCTGAAACATTTGGTGCCAACCGCTGTTAAAGTCTGTCAACATTATGGGTGGTTAGGGTTCTTTATATAGGAAAAACTTTCAATGAGAAAATGCAGAAAACCTTTCCACAGCATAACCGTGAACGTGAAAACACGCAAGCACTCACTAGCTTTTGGAGTTTATAAATCAATAAAAGGGAAAATCTGCAGTAAGTGTTTGGAGTATTTTATATTGATGCTGAGCAAGTCTGCTTCATGTTTTCTTTTATCCACCATGCTTTTGTACGTTTTTGAATAAATTGAAGTATAATAAAAAATGAATGATCTAACGTTTTGAATTAACCTTTTTGGGAATAAATAAAACGTGCTAAATTTAATTCTGAGCAAATTAGGTTTAGGTAAAAAAGAAAAAGTGGGGGTTTTCCTTAGAAAATCTAAATCGTAGGCTTGAGAAATTCACTACTTGAAATATGAGGTGGTTTTTACTAAGTCACTCGATATATTAAATAAATATCTTCAAAAGGTTTTTAAATTTTGAACAAACTGTGTCAGTAAAAGGAATCCTTTCATCTGGCCTAATCTGTCTCACTTAATCCCATGCTCAGATGAAGAAAAGCATTTTTTGTAATCTGCTAATTTAATATAATTTGGGAGTTTTTTCTTGAAAGGGTCAAGTCTTGAGTTAATAAAAGAGAGAGTTAAAGAGCCAGATCACTTTATTAGTTTTGGTTTAAGATGTTTTGAACTGTGCTACACTGTAGTTGAAACTGTAACAAAACCAAACGTTTTAAACATGGCTGTGCCTGACCTTGAAATGCTGCTGATAAAAGCTAATGCTGTTAAATTGCATGGCAAATTAACCCTCATTTCCAAATGCTTTGTGTGTGTGTTTCCTGTAGGATAGGCTTTGATCCTGCCAAGCAACACTCCTTTTACAATCAGTTATGTTTTGATGAAGGAAAATCAATGAACAAGTTTCAGTAGCTGATTTCAGTGGTAATGAAATGAAATGTTTTGTTTTACATCCTTCTGCCACTGTGCTTTGTCTACTGTATCAGAAACCTGACATGATACAATGTTTTTGTGTAGAGGTAATGGTGATTTTCAACTTAAAACTTTGTTTTCACATGTGTAAACCTTATCAAGGATTACAAGTTCATGTGAGAAAGGTACAGGAAACTGGTTTATAGACTGGGCAAGGAATATTTTCTGAAGCAGTCGTTTTTGGGGTTTTTTTTTAAGTCATACTGAGGCTTAGCGTCAATAAAGTGGGGGTTTAAATCAAGAGAAAAAATGTTAATTGTCTCACAAGTGCTTTTTTCTTGAAGCATCCAGGTTCACATTATTTTAGCAGTTGTCTGTTTTGGAGTGTTTGTTTTTAATTCAGAAGTTATGTTGCAGGAACATCTGCCTGCGCAATCCAGAGGTTTTTAATTTGCATCTTTTGAGAAGTGTGGACTTGGTATGAGATTTAATGGGATATAATGATGTGCCTTTTTGGACCAGCTGGCTTGTGTAGGTCTGGTGGTATAAACTCCCACTGAAATCAGACAACAGGCATGAGCAGAAACTGCTCACATATAGGTACTCGCTTTCTGTTTGTTCTTGTCTGCTGAGGACCTCGAGTGTTCTCGTTTTAAAATGAAAGTGGCTCTTTTTATCCTCTGACAAATGAACTGTCGTCTGCATAAATTCATTTGAGGGGGACGTTATCTTCCTGTGTGAACTTTGGTGGGAAGTGCTTTCAGGCCATAAAGTGAATCCTTGGTCTCCCTGGGCTGGAACGGATATCTTGGCCTCTCTCCCTGGCATCTCCTCCAGGATGCTTAGCTCCTGATCCTCTGTCATGTGCCTTTTCTCTGCCACTGTGCAAGGGCTACCCAGACCATGGCTGTGTCCTGTGTAAGGTCTCTGACCTAGCAGTATTACCTTTTCATTTGGGGAGGGAAATACCACTGTCCAAGCTTTCACCTTCCATCTGCACCACATCAGGACCACATTCATTGGACGAGGCAAATGTCTCCTTATGCCTGGTCTTCGTGGCAATTGTTTTCTGAGTCTGTCACCTTGATTGTGTTACCTTTCTTTTTGCACTTCTCTGCCAACATTTTTTTGTGTCTCTGTAATGTCAGACCTAAGCTCTTTATCTTTTCTTTCAAGGCCTTAAAAAAAAACCCCAAACCCTGAGGGTTTTTTCTCTCTATTATCTGCCACTTATGCCCCCTTGTTATTGAGATGTCCACCCCAGTGCCTAATGGGGCAGCTGACCTTGGTCTAGGGCAAGCTCAGTACTATGAGCCTTGCTGGGTCCCTGCTTCCTGGCACCATTCCACTTGCATGGTGCTTTTGCATATGCTGAGGCATTTTGGCTGCAGGGGATGGAAGTGTGGCTGCATGGAGCCAGCCCAGCCAGCTCCTGAGCCAGGGTGGATGAGCTTTCTCCAGGCCAGAGGTGGCCAGTTGCTGCTCTGGCACCAGCCCTGCTCTGGGAAGGGCTTTTTTCTCACCCTGTTTCTGACCGGATCTTGCTGCTGTCGGGAGAGCTGCTTAAATGTCTCTGCTCTGTGGTCCCACTCTCTGGAGCTGGATTTTCCTCTTACTCAGTGTATTCCAGCACCCACTTCTCTGTGTCCTGGGGGTAACTGTATCCCTTTGTGTGGCCTGTTGTCTCCTGTGGATGCTTGGGAAAGCAGCCAATCTGTAGGTTGGGGCAGCATCTTTCCTTGTATATTTATACTGCCAGCTCCAAGGTAACACAAACTATTGGAAAAGTATGTTGTGCTTTACATACACACTTTGGTGCAGGCCATTTTAGAGACTCCTGGGGGTGGGGAGGTGTGAAGAGTTGGGAATGAGTGAATTCAGAGAGCAAAACTCGGGTTTATCCGAAGGCTCTGTTTTGTTTGTGAGCTTTTAAAGCAGCATCCTCTTTCCAGCTCTAAATACAAGAATTAACATTACTTCAGCACAGTAAACTTTGATGCACAGCTGTTTCTTTATGCAAGCCCACATAGCTTCCCGCCTACTTTGAAGGACCCTGGATTTGTCCCCCAGGAAAATCCAGGGGCAAGGTTTCCAGTTTGTGCCTGATGGTGGGGATTTGCAGCAGTGTGAATGGAAGCGAGGGGAGGCCTTCCCTCCGGAGCAGCAACAGATGCAGCTCGTGGGCGAGCAGATTGCTCGTGGCAGGGCTGAAGTGCTGCTGGAAGGGGCGTCTGGAGGTCTAGTCCAGCTCTTACTCTCAACAGGTCTGTTGCCAGCACTTATGTTAAAACTCATGTTAGAGGAGGATGGAAAGGTGATAGGGTATAACCAAAGATATTGTTATATTATAGCTGAGAGAACCTTAGGAAATGCTAATAGCGAGAGGAAGATGGTGGGTTTGTTGTTGCCCCTTTTTAGCCACATTTCTCTGAGAATTTAAGAGAAAATGAATTCTGCCAAAGTGACCTTTTTTTTACCTCTTACTGGCTCTTGAGAAGCCTATGCTCTCTGAGCCGTCCACAGAAACACACAAATAATGAAAAATCCAAGTGCACATGCTCCAAGGGATAGTTAAACATGTCTAAAAAAATTCTCATTGCTGTTATTATGTTAGAGGGCAGTAGTTCCTGAAGAAAATTAATTTTTTTTCCATTTTAATACCTTAAAAATGTTTTTAATCTGTCCATAAGGAAAATGTAATAAGTTCTAAATAACTAACTACAAGCTTTTTGAAGCCAGGAATATATTTGTTGTTCTCCCTTTGCATATGTTTTCTTGAGACTAAGGGCTTTGTTAAAACGTAGAAGTAATATTTAGAAAGAGATAAGGTATCTGTTCTTGCTAAGTCCTGTACTTTTCTGTAGAAGTTCAGGGTAATTGAAGATGCTGTTTTTTCATTTTAAAATTGGGTGTACAGCAGATAAAAAGTGAGCTTCAAAAGAGGTTGTTCTGGAAAGGAAGTAACTTGAGAAAAATGGGCAATTGAACAGGAATTGGTTTTTTAGCTTTCCTTTGAGCACAAAGTGTTCCTGTTACTCTTGCTGACCTAGTTGTCTCACCGTTATTTCAGAGCGTACTTATTTTCTCTTCGATATTTTTTTCTTTCTATTCTTGGAGGAGTAATGTGCAACATTTGCCTGGTACCTGACAGTAGATCAGTCACATCTCTGCCTTCCTAAATGAGACTATTTCTGTCTAATACTATTGGTTTTATTGAAAGAGGAGAACCTGTATTTTTCTGTCTTGACAGATTAATGGCCATTAATGACACCTTGCAATAAAATCAGTGTTCTGGCACAGTCCCTGTTGGGTCTTTTGTATTTACAGGGTAGGAATCCCTGATCACCAGGTTGTTTTCTGTGCAAACACTGGGAGAATGCTGGGACCAACAAGGTTGAGCTGACCTTATGTGCTGGCCTGTTCAGTGCCACTGACTGTCATGTTTCAAAGGTTAAACTAACTGTGGATGAAATGTAATCAGTAGTGCACTGGATCCTTTCCAGAGCTCACTGGAGGAGTGCAATAACCAGCATTGTTAGCTTTGGGAGAGCAAGAGACAGAGGTCATTACCTGTGTGCGTCTGAGCATGAGGAACCAACTGCCTTTCCTGCTACCTCCCACGTATGTTTATTTAAATCTTATCTGGAATTGTTATCCAGCTGGCCCCTGTTTTTTAAAAAAATATGTCTGTTTACTCTTCATACACTGTAATTTTCATCTTTCTGTTACTTTCTCAGAGTTTCCGTGAGAAAAATGTTCTTGTCTCAAACCCTGTCATTAGATGGGATGAGAATCGATACTTGGGGAATCAAAAAAGGCTGAAAGAAAGAACTGCTGTGTTTTTAAATGGCAGCCAAACCTAGGCCACGGTAAAGCAGACAGTACTCTTAAGACAGACACATAATGCACCAGCAGAGGAAAGATGATCTTGGTAAATTTTCCTTCCTTCACTAGTGAGTAGCTAGGAAAAGAGCTGGTGAAATAGGAAGCTGGTGAGGGACAGAGAACAAGTGTGGGAGGAGGAGGCCAAACAGAAGCACTGAAGCAAAGATAGCATTTCTGAGAATTGATTTCCTGTTTCTTTCTATACTCAACCACTCATTTTCCCCAACTCTCTGTCATTTGTGCTGTACTTTCAGTCCTCGGCATTCAGATCTGCAGCAGGAGTCCATTCTTAGCATCAGATAAAAAGGCTTTCTGGAAGGCACCAGAAGCATGTAGGATATGGTAGGGAAGTACTGCTTGTTGTCACATTAGGAATTTCAAGGGTGACGGGCATTGAAGCCAGTATTTTTTTTGCCTATATAGCTTTTACACTACCTGCCCTCTAAAAATGCCTGTGCAATAACAGTAGATTTAAGTGAGGAGCATAAAATTATCTTCCTTTTGAATTCTGTGGAAAGATTCTTTTTTACTCCATCAAAGCATTTTGCTTTCTTTATAGATCGGAGTGTGGGTATGGCCTTGAAAACCAATACATTTAGCAGAAATGGAGACTTTTGCCTTGAAAGAAGAGGGGGAGAAATGGGAGACTTCCATTTCAGAGCCAATCAGAGCTGTAGAGAGGATTATTTTAATATATGTTCTGGTATACACTTGTGGTTATTGTGTAATAATCAACTGGTGGGAATATTAATGCCTTTTTCAGGATCTTTCTGTACTGGCTTTTCAGTTCAAGGTAGTTTCTAAAGAAACCCTGACAAAAATAGAGCCCTATATCAGTTCATAGGAAAGTCAGCTCCATTCAGAAAAGCTCAGTGTAAGTTGGTTATGATGTCATGAGAAGAAAATGCCATTATCCTTCTTAGCCCACCTTCATCAGACTCTCTCAGGTTTGTAATCACAAGCAGAGAGAGTTCCTTATCACTGTTTCTATCTGTTGCCCCCTCCTGTACTTCAAAAGTAGAATGATCTTTTCTTTATTCCTGAGTCTTCATGAGATCTCTCTACTTCAGTGTGTGTAAGGACAAGGTATTCTCTATTTTCTTAAGAAATTCTTATTTCTGAAAGGCCTTTTTTTCCCTTGGCCATTTTTTTTCCCCTTTCTCTTCATGCCAGAGCACTGGAGATGCTGAAGAACTGAGTAAAAGCACTAGCAACTGTCTTATCATTGTGAATGCAGAGCAGTATTCTTTCCCAGTCCCACATCTTTCATGTGTCTCTTTCTCTATGCTACATTTCTTTTTTGATTGTTTGAAGAGCAGCTTGGTTTCTCTTCCCACCTTGAGGTAGAATGCTTCAATAGCAACTTTCATAAATATTCCTGGACTTTAAGCATGGCAAGCAGTGTCTGGATTAGATATAATTTCTCTATGAATGGTTTCTGCTCTGCTCTACTGGGATAACTATTCTAATGTCCCATATTTGTGGTCCAAAATTTTGCTCAAGGAAACTCTCTGGGCATTGTGCAAGTCTTCATATAGAGAGCTTCTCAACAAAAGCAGTTTTGATGTGAGAGAAGATGTGGACTCAAACTGCAGTCATAGAGGATGTAGATCAGCATGAGTAGTGAAGATGCCCTGATCCGTTTGTGGTTTTCCTGTCCGGTCTCTAAGGAGCCCATCAGTTTTTCTGTGTATGTGGGGGTCTTTCTAGAGACCTTGTGCCAGCTCTGCTGAATGACCTTTGGAACAAGAAATCAGTTTCCTCTACCTCTGGGGTGTTCAGTCAACTGCCCAGAACTGGGTCCATGGCATTCCCAGCTAAAGGAAGACTTGTGAGTCAGGTGCTTGCCCCTATGTAGAAATAACTAGAATTCCTCAAAGAGAGGAAAGCTTTTAAAGTTAGCATTTTTAGGAAGGTCTGGCCATACTGTGTCTTTCTGCTCAAGAAACAGCAGCTAAACAGCAAGGCTTGGTGGAGTTTCTGATTTTCTGGAATATCTTAGTGATGAGGGAACTTGGGCAACACAACTTGAAATAAATAGCCTTTGTGATTGAAACATGGGGTCTGCTCATATTAAAGTTTTTTAATATTCTGAACTGATCAGCTTCTTTGTTTAGAGTGCTCTGACTTTTTTATTAGAAAGATACTGTGTAAAATCACTAATCATAATCTAACTGTTCATGACTACCAGGCATGTTGTTTTCTCTTTGCAGTATAAAGGCCAACTGCATTGAAGTGGATCATTTTATGTGATTACTAGCTGCATCCATCTTTGTGTTCAGACTGGCTGATTGCTATAAATACAAAGACAAGTTTCTTTGAATGATGATATGCTGAATCTGCTCAGTATGAGGGTTCAAGATGAGCCAGATGTACAACAGTATCTTGTGTTTCCCCTTCACCTAGATTTACACAGCACATATGTGTGCACATTTTGGCCAAAAGTCATATTTCTTTTTGAAATCTCCTTTCTTCTTGACTCTGATCTTGACACCTTTCACATTTTTCTTCTGTGAATTTATAAAGGTGTGTTTATGCCTGAGTGTTGTTTTGGATATGAAGATGCCTTTAAAAGGGCAGTAAGAGAAGAGGGGCTTCTACTCTGTCTGTCTTCTGCCCATCCACCTTTTTCTCTCGGGTCATGTATGTGACAAAAATTCTAGAAGCAGCGTGGATGCCACAGTAGTACTCCAGAGCAGAATGAGTGGAACCAGGGGAAAAACACATGTGCACAGTATCTACTCCATACCATTGGACTTCTGGGCTCCGATGTATGTTGGTACAGATGTCCTCAGAGATGGCCATATTCTATAAATAGAGTCCTGCATTACATCTTTCCCCTTTCAGATGTGTCTAATGACTTTGTATTTTGACAAAATCACCGAATAGCAGAAGGTGTTTGCAAAGCTTTTTCTGACAAGCTTTTCACTGAGCCTCGATAGCAGGATTTCCAGGTTAGTGCATACCATGTATTTGTATCTGGACACAGCTGCAGGTTGTCCTTTTACACTGTCCCCACCACACTCTGCTGAGATGTTTTTCTGGGTCTGTTTTCTCTGCACTTGTCGCTGAGAGGAATCAGTTGGCTGTGGATAGATATGCTTCATATCTGCGACCCCATCCTTACCAACACTAGCAGGTTTAGTTGCTGTATGTGTTCAAAAACCAGGGAAGAAATGTGGTGTTCAGGAAGGCTTGTTCCCTCACTGTGTGTCAGGTTTCTGTGTTGTGTGCTAGCAACAGGAGATATAGAGAGCTAAGCTAGCAAGCTGAAATGTTCTCTGTATACCACAGAGTTCCTCAGAAATTTCTTCTAGCTTGTGATTATTTCATAGCAGGACAATTTACTGTCTTGTGAAGAAAGAAAAATACTTGTTTGGGCTTTGAGTATATAGGATTCTTAATTGTGTAAGGCAAAATTGTGGCAAATTTTCCAATTTTAGCCCGGAAAGCTTTGACTTCTCTCTCTCTCTGGTGTCTACATATCCTTACAGACTTTTGTGTTTGAGTTTTGCAGTTTGGTCCTTGTGATTATAGTGTGCCTAGGCTTTTTCAGGATAAAAATCCTGTTTTAAGCTTGTGATAAGGAATATAATATGATTCTTTCCTTTCCTATGTTGACAGTGAGACACTCCTGAGGAGGTGGGGTCTGGGGAGAGAAGGCAACCTTCTAGTGTAATGACGTGAGAATATTGTGGTATGTGCATTCTCTGTAGGAGACTTTTAAATACAGATAAAACTAATGAATCTTCTTTTCGTCAAGCATAGCCATACGTGTTAAGTCTTCTAACTGAAGTCTCTGCAACAGATTTAAAAATCATTATTAGACCTTTAAAATGTCATAAAGTTTCAAAGACAAAGAGGCCAGTTTGCCTCTTTAAATTATATGGCATTCAGGGATGTGTTATTTCAGGAGCTTTTCCAAGACACTGCACAGTCACAGCTTCATCGCTTTAAATGTCACTTGAAGTAGGAGCAGTTTTTAATAACTACGCAGCAAACTCAAGATGGTTTAATGGAAATGATTTCTTCATGTGTCAAAATGACCCCTTTGTTTCTCATTTTACTCTTTTGTTGCCTGCAGCTAATCTGGTTTTTGGGTTATCAGATCCAAGCATCTTACAATGCTGACTCTAGCAGCGGCATTCAGCTGGAATGCTGCCTTTTGTTTACTGGTTTCACCAGGCCTCCAGTGCTTTCTTTGGTCATCTGGTGGCTCCACTAATGTGATTTGCACTCCCAGGCTCTGCAGGTAGTCATGGGCTTTTAAAGGGAATTAGAGGAAAGCCTGCCACCCTCGTTGCTAATGAATCCACAGGGTATTTCTTATTGGTGTTTTGTTTTTCCAGATTTTTTTTTTCTGTTTTATGGTATTTTTCTTTTGTCTGCTTGGACTTCAGTTTCTAGAGTTGGTTTACCTGGCTGTGATGTGATGACATTCAGTTTGCTTGAAATAGAAGTACCAAGTCCTATTGATCAGTGTGTCCATTTGGGGTTTTCTCAGGAACTGTAAATAAGTATGGAAAAAATAGATGGCTACACAAATACTCAAAACTTCTTTATTACAATAAATAATATACAAAGCTTGGTATTAAGGGATGTGGTAAAAAGAGACAAACTTCTACCTTCATGAAAACTCTTAACTATTAAAATATCAAATGTTGGCCCATGTAGGGAAGTTGAAGTGTTTTGCTAATGAGGCTGCAGCTAGAATCGTAAATTTTTGCAAGCACACCAGGAGAAGATGCAAGTTTATAAACACCCTCAGTGCAATCTTACAAATTTGAGCCAGTGAAGGACATAATCAAATAAATATTCTATTACAGTTTTTGCAAAAGAACCAAGTTATACTGGAGAGGTTTTTAATATGAAAAGCGTATACACGAAAGAGGATATATTCTTAAAACATCATTGGCTCTTTTTCTGGAGCAGAGGAGAGTTTCAGACTCTGAGGAGTTAAGTTGAGTAGCATGTCAGATGCTGAGTAAGATGCCTTTCCTTCTTATATCCACAACCTCTTACTTAAGTATCCTTGTGGATTTGAGTGGGGATTAATAGAGTGATTAGGGTTGGGGGTTTTTTTGTTTGGTTGGGGTTTTTTTTGGGGTTTTTTTTGTGGGTTTTTTTGTTTTTGGGTTTGTTTGGTTTTTTTTTGGTCCAGATTAGTCCTGCAGTTTTGTTAGGGCCAGTATTTGGCTTGCACAAAAACAAGCACAATGTCAATGTTTTTAAAGCTTCACGCTAGTCTAATTAAGACTCAACCTACGGTGGCAGGATGTGCACATTTTTATATTTTCATAAAATATTTTTCATCCATTTCTGTTGTTTTAGAATGGAAGATACGAAATCTGGGATAAAAGCAAAAGCTGAGTAAGACTTTGGAAATAAATGGGCCCTTTCCATGCAAAAATAGATAATATTGAATCTATTCTTATTGTTGTTTACCTTGAGAGCAAGTCTATCTGTTTACCCAAGTCTGAAGAATTTAGACTGATAAGGGTTGTGCCACTGATACGAGGTTTATAGGGTTGGGTCTTAAGAGGAGAGGAAAGCTTTAGAAAAGTTGAAGTACACAAACATGTTTCAGTGCCCTTGCCTTGTGCTCTTTCGCGGTGCTGGTGCTGTAGGATTTATGTTTAAATTGTATATATGTGTTTATATGTTTAACATATTAACTGAATGTCAGAGCGTTAAATTCCGTTCAAAGAATGTCAGTAAAGTTGCTGAACTGCTATTTTTGCTTCAGAAAAAAACCCTGTAGAAATTCAGGTGCAGGAGTTTTAATAGTGGACATATAAACCAGGAGTGTATTGGTTGAGTTTTACTAGCTGACAGCAGCACTGAAGGTCCTTGTGACCCAGAAGTTTGTGACCCATGAAATCTCCATTTTCCTTCTATTGGTAATGTATCTTGAAGTACAGAGGCCTGGAAAATGCATCCTGGGTGACCTAACACATTGATTATCTACAAACGGAAAATTATTTGAGCTTATTGCTAAAAATGTGTTTGATACTAGTAAATATAAGGGGTAGGCTTAAATTAGAGTGTTAAACAAGTGATCCCTGAGCACAAATTCACTAAGGCAACAGCCAGTCCTTACAGGTGTAAGATCTGCTGTATTTTCCTTTAAAATGCTAATTTCAGATGCTTGGCCATTTTGCTGATTCAGCTTCATCAGCTTACATGCCAGTGCCCAAAAATCAAAATTTCGCTTTATAAATGGTACTTGTGTCTGATTGAAGGAGATAAAGGGCGGTAAGGAATTGGACAAAGTTATTTTTAAAACCGGTAAATATCCAAGTTTCATGAAAAGAAGCCTGTAGCACACAGGCACACCAGCAGGCAGATTTTACAGCTCTGTCCAGAGCACAGAAGGAAGATAAATCGTGGCCATCCCCCTCTCATTTTTGAAATGGTTCAACCCTGGGGTTTAGCTGAAGGACTTAAGGAGTTTTTGAAGTGCAAATAGACTGGTGAAGGGTAAACCTTTTCAGAGTTTCATTTAGATGGATTTTTTTTTTCTATGTGGATTTCTGGCACCAGCTGAGATCTGGAAAGCCACAGGATTTTTTTGTTTTTGATCAATCAAGCAAGCAGAACTTGCCATGGGGGTGTACATTCTCTGCATACATATTGATCCTATTGTGTTTAAAAGTAGTTAATTTAATCAGGGCTTTTTGAAACCTTCCCTGGTAAAACTTGCATTAATGAAGCTGTCATTTCAAGGTCATGTTTCAGTGTCAATAACCTAACGGTAATGACAGAAGTTACCTGTAAGTTTAATATCAATATTTCAATCATTCCATGTTAAAATTGCATTGAATGAGAGCTGATCTTATACACATGCATTGAAAATGTTCAGTTTCAACTGGAAAATGTGATTCTCATTGAATGAGAGATTTTCAAAGCAGTCTGGAGTTACCAAACACTTGATTACTGACAGTTCTGATACTATTCACTTCTGTTTGGATCCATACCCTTGGCCTGCCCTATTCCATAGGGAGTTTGACTCCAGTAATCTGTTTTACACCTTGTCTCTTCCAGCCAAATGGTTGCAATATCAGAGTTTTTATTTAGGGCTCTTTCCAGTAGTTTTGACCCTTTACCTCACATTTTGTCTTGTTTGAAAGCAGCAGCACGCAGAAGATGGATTGCATATTAACTATAAACACTTCTCTCTACTGTGATAAATATTTGGAGAAAAAATGTGTAAGGGCTGGCTGTTTGATAAGATGCCCATTTGAGTGCAGAGTACAGATTTTATAAGGCAAGATGCCATATAGTACTTTTTCATCCCTATCTGATGCCAAGATCTTCAAATGTTTTGGGTGAAAGCATTATATGTTTTCAAGACTTCTTCCTGTGAGGATGTTAAGTGCAGACTTTATTATTTGCTTTTTTGATTTATTTGGGTTGGAAGGACCTTCAGAAAGTTGTTCTGGACATGGTGACACTCAAGGTACAGTGGAGTTAGTGGATTCAGATACCACAGCAGAATGTGCCTAAACATCTTCCAGACTCAATTTTCTCATTGCTTTTCTCATTGATAGTTGCAGTATGACTTGAACCCTGCCATTTGCTGAGATGTGAGGTGTAAAGCAGAGTCTTGCATAAAACCTTTTCAATCATGTACTAATAATGGTCTTCTGTAGAGTTTCCTGTTCATGTTTTTCCCAACTGAATGGGATTTTATCAAAGATTTCAGTGTCAGATCACTTGGTGGCTCAGAATGGGAGACAAACTCTAAAGGTGGGCTGAGGCCCAGAGTTGGGATCCTCTTTAGGAAGGACCAAACTGGTTGTTAGTTTAATTTTGATGTGTTTGATGTCCAAAATGGTACTGCAAAATGGCATACTAAGGGAAAATGGCCTATATTAAAAAATGGTGTATTTATACATTACTTCGGTATTTACAGTGTGATGGTTTGATGTGGTCTACTATGAGAGCACAGTGGAAACATTCTACATCAGAATAGGGACCTAAAATCATAACTCATCACAAATTAATAGATGTGGCTAAATACAATCAATGAGTAAGTCCTAAGAAGTCCATGTTGTGATTTTTCACTGACTTTACACTGGACAGGAGATGTTTGGTTATGAGGCCCCCTATCCTGGTCTTTTATTTTACAGCTCTAACTTTACATCTGTAAAAGCCACATGTTCTCAGTCTCATGTACTGTAATGATGGTTATTTCATGTAGTGTTTGAAAACTGAACATGAGGTGCTGTTTAAAGCTTTACTGAGAGACAGGGAAATTCTTTGCATCTCACTTCAGAGAAGGGATCCTCAGCATTTGTGGTGTCACTTTGGCAAATATGTGACCGGGAGAAGCTAATATGACCTTTCCTTTTTTAAGTAATATTTTCTAGCACCACCCAGGACTCTTTAACAAGTCCCATTCCACTGACTGGATGGAAAATTTTGGGTATATTTCAAATCAGCAGTGTTTAGTTCAGTCTTACAGGCATAGAGGGCAGATTTTTGTTTAGGAATAGGCATCATTCTGTTGCTGGATATGTGGGTGTTGGCTGGAAAATCTATCATTCTAATTTAATTTTTTTTTAAGTGGTGCATGCTCAAATGTCAAAACACTGAGGGGCTGTTACTTGCAGATTGCAGATTTATCAAGCAGCTGTGACATTTAAGTAATCTTACTTTGGTTACAGTATGTATTTGTCAAGGGCGCAGGCTTGCACGATGATTCTGAATTCCTGTGGAATTTAACTGAGCAACAGCTGGTCTGTAGGATGTGTAGATTTTAACAAGGTAATGTCTGTGTTTTGGTAAAGGACTTGTGTGACCTTCTGCTGAAGCTGTTCCAAAGTGCCTTCTTCCTCCCTTCAAGTCTGTAGGGGTCCTGAAGCAGTTTTTGTGTGAAATTTCTCCATTCTCTCTTCTCTTGATTTTATCACAGGTAAATTCTACAAAATTCTTTAATGGGGTATTAGAGAAAAAAAAGAAAAAAAAAAGGCCATCAACACCACTAACCACAGCTTACGATAGAAAGAATACTCTTTTTGGCTTTTAATTGTGTCAGATTCCTTTTCCCCACAGTTGTTGGTTGGAGTTTTTTCGCTTGAGAGACGTTTATGGTGCTGTGTCTGCCAGGATAGCCGTGTCTTAGGGTTGAAGTTGTATTTGTCCCCGAGTTCCTAGAGGTGATGTTATCTTTTGTTCACTCAACAGTATGGTCATTCCTGAGAGCATCTGTCACTTTAGGCATTGTAAGATGGATGAGTCTCAAGTGAACTGCTAGTTGAAGCAAATGGTAAAAATAAGAAAAGACATGGGGGTTGGGGTCTTCAGAGGGGACAGACAACAAGGAAGCACTGTTAGAAATCAAAAGTAAGCCAGACCATAGTGGAAGAAAGAGCCAAGATGTGGATCACGTTAGCAGATCTCACAAGTCTTGGAAATAAAGATTGGTGGCTGATGAATTCTGAAGAGGTCTTCTGCATCTTGGCAAAAATGCTGTTGATTTGTTTCCTACTTCATTTGCAAATAAGGGAGGATAAGAAGGAGATGACCTGAACATAAGATGAAAAAAAATTTTTTGTCACATTGTGTTATAAGGTTGGGACAAATGAATGCTACCAGTAATCAGGAAATATTAAAGATATTTTGTGTGTCTTAAATGCTGCATGATAATCTGTCAGTTCCGAGTGGGCATGTACCAGTATAAAAACCAAAGTAGCATAGCAGTAGTCTAGCTTTAGGGAAAAAAAAAGTAAACTTAAAATGCATAGTTGATGGTATTTCAGAAGGTCCTTAATATTTTTGAGAGGTAAGGTTCCCTACAGCATCTCTGATTTAGCTGGACTAATTGATTTAGACTTTTTAACAGAGAGAAAGTGGTGCAAAACCACATAAACCCCAAGAAAACTCCCTCAAATGCACTGACAAGCAGATCCGTGCCGCCCACCCCCAAGCTGAGCAAAGGTCTGTGTTTGCAAAAGCAGCCGGCAAAGGACAAAAGGCACTTACAGCCCAGTGTGTGTCAAGGTTTGGGAAGGGTCCAGGAGGATCTTGGCTTGAAAAATTATTTTGTCACACTGTTGGCATTGGTCCATAAGGGGAAGCACTGGTTGAAAGGCGAAGAAATTAAGATGATTAGAAGCTTTAAAGCTTCACAAATGGTGGAGTATCTCTCTTCTCAATGGATGTAAATAATAGATGAAAGACCGAGAGTGACAACAAAGGCTCAGGGCCTTTAAGAGAATGTGTGCAGCCTGAATAGAGGTCTGTGGCCTAGGGCCAAAGGTCTTAGCTTTGAGTGTAATTAGAAGAAAATACAAAAATGTCATTACTAGCAGGTGAAATGTTCAGCACGTGTCTGAAAATAGCAATTTCAGAGCCAGGAGCTGTTGGAGTTGGATTACTGACGTTCTGCAATCGCTGAAGTCTGTGCAGAGCCCTACAGTTTGTTCAGGAGTTGCTTGTGTTACCCCTGTTGTCCATCTGTGCCGGACCCACTGCCAGCGTGGCGGGGATGTGCCGTGCGGGGCGGCAATAGAGTCGTTCAGTGCCTTCTTCAGAACACAACAATCCTGCCCAAAACCTTCCCTGAGCCAGAGGTGAGGGTTACAGCTGCTCTCTTAAAGAGGCTGATTTTTAAAATTGAGAAGAGGGGGAGGAAGCTTTAAGGCCTTTAATTTTAAAACCTGGAGTTTGAATTCTGGGTGTACAGTTGCATTCTGGTTTTGACAGCGGGCCTGTGCCTGTAGTCCCAGCTTTAAGCCTTAAAATCCTATTTGTGAGCAACAGCAAAAATTCCTTTAACTCTTTTGGCAAAATATGGTCTGTTGCTATTGAGAAACAAACCAGTTTGTCTGCCTAAGAAAGTCTTGTCAAAGCCCACTCAATGATAACTTAATTTAAAGCTGTTCCTGATGTTAATTACTGTTCTGTACAGCCCTAGGTATTTTAGGAGTTATTCTTTTGCTTGCTGCTTGCTACACCATTTTTACCATTCCTTGGGATATTTCAGGTGTATTTTCTTTTATAAACTGCAGTTTCTATTAATACTGTTTTCACTTCAATACTTTTATGCAAAGCCAGATAGGAGAGCAACCAGCTAATTCTGATTTCATTTTGAACATTGGTCTCTAGGGTAGATAACTGCTCACCCATTTAGTTTGTCTTTTTAAACTAATAGTAAAATAATTACTTCTATTTTATAATTTTTAAAAAATGTTTCAGCAACAGTTAGTTTTATCATAGTAATGTGATAAATTCGTAATCTTTCATATAGTGACTTCAGCACCAAAAAAGTGCAAACTCTAAATTTGTACTTCTGGTAGAATATAGAGAAGCAACCAAGCACTTTCGACCAAGTATTCCTCTAAAGCAAAATGTGCTCTTTTAAGTCATTGGCCCTCCTTTTTTCACCGCAGTTCAGTTTTCACCCTAGACCAGGTTTCCACAGGAAGGGTTTTTTGACTTGTTTTAAACTATATGCTGGCATGAGTCATTCTGATTTTTTTTTCTCCCTTTTTATTTTTCAGGTGTTCAGGAGTTTTAAACAACTTTGCAGCAAGGCTTCACAAACTCTTAGCTGCATCCTTTAATCATGACTGCATTTCAAATAGGTTAAAAGGAATCTGAGAAGGTACCGTACTTGCCTTTCCTAATAGACAATACATTGTATGTTTGTGATCAGCATCTCTGCTTTCATTTCCATTGACTGCATTTTAGGAGCAGTGTGGACTGTAAATAATGATTCTATTTTTGCTTCAGGTTTGTAAAATGTCCAAGTTCTTAAAAAAAAAAATCATGAAATCCAGTTCATATAATCAAAAAGCCTTCAACAGAGGGCTGATTTGTGCATTTTTGCTTCCATTTTTTTCTTATATAGCCACAATGAGGTCAACTTCATTATTTAATGACAGTTCTTTTGAAGCTGTAACCATTTTCTTCTGCTGTTTTACTTGGAGGCTCTGCAAATACCTAAGCAACTAGCTAAATATATGTTTTATGCACTTGGAGGGTGAATGTTTGTTTGTTTATTTGTCCTCTCAAAGAGTTTAAAACAAATGGGAAGAAGAATGCAGATCTTTGTGATGACTGGGATAGATTTGTGCTTCCAACTGAGATTCTCACACGTCTTTTTTTTCTGACTCCTGAGAGGGGGGAGGCTTGCCTCAGTACACAATATTAGGCTCACATAGTTTCTTGTTGCATTTAAATAGCCAGCGTACCCAGAAGGCTGAAGATCTATTCCTGCTTTATGACCTGTTGTATCCCTGGGGCAAGGGCAGCCCTGAGTGGAGCAAGGGGGTCATGGCCACAGCCCAGGTTCTGAGCGGCGCCTGTGGGCTCCCAAAACCTGCCTGCAGGAACATTTTGGCAACATCTGGAACATGGCATAAATCTGGAAGAGGGGGAAACCTCTAGGCTTTTGCTTCGCCAGGTGCTAGGAGGAAGCAACATTAGCCTTTTTGATGGGGGGGAGGCAGATTCTGTGGCCCTGAAGTTAGGCTAAACAATTGCAGAGGTCAAAGGACAGCTGAGTGCGGTCAATGAGACACCCTGGGGTGTATTTTGTTACTTAGTAAAAGGAGCAGCATCCTAAAACCCTAAAGGATTCTCTTGAAAATCTGTGTTGTGAAAAGGTTTTATGAGTCTGATGGCAAAAAGTGCTGATTTAGCTAAGGAATGCTTGCTTTTGTCTAAATGAAAGGCTAATCCTTACCAAATGTTGGCAGCTATTATAGTGCAGTCAATGCGGGTCTGAAAAGACAGTTAGAGTAGAAGTGTACTTTGGGATCCCAAATGTTTATCATTTTAATGGTTCCGTAACTGAAAAGATTTCTGAAACTTTCACCTTTTATCCTAAAATTTAAACCATGAACAAAATAGCTGAAAAAGTAAAAAGTAAATCTTCACTTATAATTTAAAAAACTGTTCATAAGGGAGCTGTGCCTGCCTGATTATTCTATATTCCCTGACAAATTTGCTTTAGATTTTCAGGGTACTGCCTAGCTTAAAGTGTAACTTCCTTTAATCTGCTAACACTTACTAATTGGCTGAAAAAAAAGTGTGGAGTTTTTTTCTGGTCTTGAGTAATTTTTACTTTTTTTGTTTCAATGCTCATGAGAAAAAAAAGAATAGATTTGGGGTAATTAATTCCTATAATTTGTTTAGCATTATCTTTCTTTAGAAGGACAGCTTATTAACACTTAACATTTGTCATAGAAACAGATAAGAAATCAATGTCAGAGCCAAGACCTTGTAAATAACCCGAAAGGAAATGTAATAATGGCTGTCTTCACCACAGAGGTGATGGGGGAAGGACTGGGCATGTGGCAGAAAAGGTTCAGTGCTTTTTGTTTTCCTTTGGAAGGGGAGGTTGCTGCAAGGCATGACCCGGGGCCTCTGACTCGTTGGCCCTACTGTCTTACGCAAACACTCATGGCTGTATTAGGAAGAAAAAGGTACTTGGGAGCCAGCAGTGCTGTCATTTTTATAGTGACTAGCCTCGTGTTTCATCGTGATCTTCAGAAGAACTCTATAAGAAGAGTGAAAAAGAATAAGCTGCGTAATTTTCAAGGCGGGGAAGAAGTGAGCAAGGAAGTTGACAAGTTGTTTTGGTTTATTTTTGAAAGAAACCTGCTTGCAAAATACAGCTCTTTGTAGAGTTTAATTTTTAAACTCTTCAGAAGTCCTCCTTACAGGTGCTTAGCATTGATTTATGTCAAGGTTAAGGCACCTTTAAACAAATAAAGTTGGGAGTGGATAAACCTACTAAAGTACAAATCGCCTATTAAACACAGAAGATGTTTGTATAGCATTGAGGTTGCCACAAAACTGACACATGTTCTGAAATTCTCCTGATAACCCCTTCTAAACTCATCAGGAAATGATGGCGTGTGTTTGAGGAGTACACAAGGGAGCAGCCAGATAGGATAGAGATTGAAGGTCAGGCCTTAGCTTTGACTTTCTAGGCTTCAGCTTCATGCTTTTGCAATAGGGTAATGGCAAATGAAGAAAGGATTAAGTGATTTATTTATCAATGAGATTGGCCTGGCTTTTGCTGTAAGAATTCAATGAGATGTCTGAGTCTATTTTCAGCTTTATCCCTATAGACAATAACTATCGCATTTTACATATATATCTATGTGGAATTAAGTGCTATATCTGTATAATTAAACTGCTTAGAGGAATACATATTTGAGCTGTAATGCTTAATTTTGTTTGTAACTTCAGAATTTACCTACTCAGAGTATGTAAAATAGGTTTAGATGTGTTGTTATAGTTTTTTTCCTCGTCTGCTGGAGAAAATTGTTCTGTATCTATAAACTGTTTATTTATCGAGTGTTTGGATTTTTGATCTTTTATTTTAAGTGGACTTTAGCCCAAAGTGAGAATTTTTTGCATAGTATTTATATTCTACTGTGGCAACAGTCACAGAAAAAATATTTTGGGCACTGGTTTCTTGAGTGTCAGGATTTACAGGAAGTTTTATATGCATACCATCAAAAATGCATAGAACCTGTGAATTTTCTGTGTTGCTGACTCATTAAACCATAACAGCAGCTTTAGGAATCAGGATTGCCTGTGCTAGCATGTTTATATTGCAGGTAATTTAAGTCCAGCTTGTAAACATCATTAAGATTTTGGGGAGGAAAGTAGAGAAGCACATCTAATGTCTCCAACAAGTCAAATATTTTATTATAATTTTTTTTCTTTCTGCAAGACATAGCCCTCCCTCCATCCCCCCTGCAGTTTATCATAGTGGCTGATGAGTTGCATCACAGAACAATATAAGCATTAGAAATTAAAAATTATTTCCTTCACCTATTAAGTGATAATAGTATGTGATTTGAATTTTTGGATTTCTGTTTTGAGTAAAGATAAAGGTGGGTTTTTTCTCTAGACCTAAATGGCATTATAAAAATGTCATTTGTGGACATTTATCCCACAAATAACTTTTGAGATTCCTAAGTATCTAGAAAAGGTAGCTTGAATGTCAAAACTCTTCTTTTTTAGCTATATCCTTGGATATGGTGTTCAAGTGTTCTCTTGGTTGCCCGTTTCTTGCAACTTTCATCCTAACTAAAATCTGGGCTATTACAGATGGACCAACAGTGATGTACATCTTTGATCTCAGACAGGGTTGCCTCTGGTAATTTCAGAGATTCTGAACAGAACTTTGTTTATTTTACAGAAGAATTTGTGGTATTCTAGGCGTGGGGGGGAGAAAGCAGAGTCAGCTTTGACACATGACAAACATATGCTGCGGAAAAGGAAAAGGAAGAACTCTACAAAGCACTCTGCCCTTGGAAGTTCATTTCCACTAAAATTATCTATGAGAAATTTGGACAGAGTTTCCCAGCAGCAGGGAAGTTGCAAAAAGTGTCTGAATGATATTAAATTGACATTACTTGTGGATTTAAGCTGATTTTTATGGTTTTGACCTAATAGAGGGTTTTCTTGTCCATACAGTGCGTTGTTTTTTGCACAGAAATGGCCATGAAAGCAGCTGGGTTTGCTATGTTGGTTTTTTCTTGTCTCTGCATCATGGGCTAGAAGTGACTGCAGAAATGTTAGTAGATATGCCTCTCTATCTAGTGACTACATGGGAGCTTCAGATAAGAAAAATCTTATTTGTTCCTTTCTGAAACATATTTTGAGTTCAAAAGAGCAGAAACATGATCATTTTGACTTATTTGAAAACTGTACTTTCGGAAGAGCTGTGCAGGGACGTGCTGTGAGGGAACTTGACAAACATTTTGACACGACTCTCTGTGAAAGAAGAGGGGCTTGTTTCCACCTTTGCTCGTTCCTTTTTAGGGATGACTAAGCTTGTAAAACCAAGGAGAACTCTTGTTCAGGCTTGCCTGTTTCCAGACTGGGCTCTAGAGAGAAAAACAGTCCTTTTTCAGAGGATATGAGGAACCAACAACTTACCTAACCTTCTATCCAAGTGCATTTATTATGACTTTATTTCTTCTTGATTTGATTTTATTTTTTAATGTAGAAATCTGTGTTAGGGATTCATTTAATAATCTTTCTGGAGATAGAGAGGAACAAAACTTGATGGTGCTTTTGGCAGAATTATGCACTTTATGGGTGAAAGAGAAGGGGGAAATGCCACATGTGAGTCACTTGGATGCAGGGTGTTATCCTTTGTAGAGAGTCATAGACACATTCTGGCTGCAGAGACCTTTTTTTTTTTTTAATTGGTAACCCTGAAATTACTTGCAAATTGTGTATTTGAAGAAGTGCCATGGTACATCTCCAACTCTGCCAACTTCAGCAGGGGAAAAGTTAGTTTGCAGCAAAGGAAAGGTTGAAGTCAACAAAGTTTTACTCCAGTGCTTTATTTTTAGTGTGTTGCAGCTGTCAGAAACCAGAACATGCATCAGATAAGATGAATACTGTGGAAAAAGAAAGTATTAAGTGGATATTTGTGAAGAATTGGGTCATCTTTGTTTGGGAAGTTTTAAGAGCGAATGTAACCTGTATTGCCATTATGCCTATTATTCAGAAAGTTTTATTTTTATTAGTGTCAGTTTGTATGTGTTTCGAGAACTGAGAACTTTCAGAACCACTAATGTCTCTGCAAAATGAATAGCAATTCATTTGTATTGCTTGGCACTAAAAATATCATTGCCTCCCTTATTTAGCAGCACTTTCACATGAGAAAACTTTAAAAAAAAAGAAAGAAAAGAACATGGAGAAAAACACTTTTATTGTAGTTATATGTATCTAAAATTATCTTTATTAAGGATTTTCTTTTTAATGCTTGTGCTGTACAATCTGATGTTGAGATATGTCAGAATGGGATTACATTTTAGCTTCTATTTTCTGTATCTTAATAGTGAATTTTTTTGGCTCTTTTCCTATCAGGTAATGTCATCTTGGTAAGCAGTCTTTAAAAATGTCAAGCATAAGTTCCTATACAAATGGTACCTTCTGCCTACAATCAATAAACACCATAAGCTGTGATGTTTAGAACTTTAAATTTTGCAGCCTAGTGGCCTAAGGATTTACAATAATTTACATACAGGGTTTGCTAAGCCATGATGCACAATCCTACTCCGTAGTCCTGTTGGAGGCAATGCCAGGCTGGTGACCATGTACTTAAGAGTACTGACTTCTGAAAGGAGACAGGAGAAACGGTGTAGAGAAAATCTGCAGGAAAAAAATGAAACACAAACAAGTTGAACAAACTCAGTGGTTGGAAATTACTTCAATATCTTTAGCTTTATATGATGGTCTTTGTTAGTCCAGTTGTATTGAAGAATTGGTCACAAACTTAATTGATAAGACATTCGAAGTATGCCTGGGATTGTAGGTGAAGTGCTCAGCTTCCAAATGCCCAGTCCTGAAATACTTAATGGATCATCATCCCTTTCATTTTCACGAGCAATGCCAGCTGAGATGCCATTGTGATTGCTTCTTTTTATGGCTCTTTGGAAACATTGGTGACTTTCCCTTTCAATTTCTCAGGATAGAAGCAACTGGGAAAAAAAACCCAAACAGAAACATAATTCATAAAAGTCAGCAATTAGTGATAATTACCAGCATTAAAATTGCTGACAAATACAGACTCGTGTTTATTTAGAAAGACCATTCACTGAGCTTCCCAGTTATGGAAATTAATTTTTTTTTTAATGGTGGAATATTAGACAGTGTTCTATTGAAATGAACATTAAATCTTCATTAGAAACAAAGCTTTAACTGGTGCATCTGAGAAGATAGTTCACTTCATAGATTATTGTAAACAACACAAATAGATTTTATGTCTCTGATGCTTCTGAATAGTTTCTTTTAATTGGTAATTACTAAATATAGTTGTTACCTAATTTACAAGAAGATCTGTATATTAACAGAATATGTGTTGTCAGTGAGTGACTGAACACATGTATATGAAAACTATATAAATATATATAAATAACAAAGCTTCAATTAAAATATATTGGCTTTGGTAACAGTTACTGATTTTGAATACATTTTTTGGGGAACAAATTTGTGTTTATTTTATTATGTTGATTGCTTATATACTACATTAATTTTATCTGCTGTGTTATTGAGAGTGGTAGCTGAATGAATTCATAGAATCATAGAATGGGTTGAGCTGGAAGGGACCTTCAAGACCATCTGGTTCCAACCCCCATGCTTCACCACCCTCACAGTGAAGAATTTCTTCCTAATACCTAATGTAAATCTATCTTCTTTCAGTTTAAAACCATTTTCCCTTGTTCTATCACTCCATGCCCTTGTCAAAAGTCCCTCTCCAGCTTTTTTCTAGGCACTGGAGGTCTGCCTGGAGCTTTTTCTTTTCCAGGCTGAACAGCCTCAACTCTCACAGCCTTTTCTCACAGAAGAGGTGCTCCAGCCCTCTAATCATACTCATGGCTCTCCTCTGGACCTGCTCCAGCAGGTTTACATCATTCTTAGTGCTGGAGGCCCCAGAGCTGGATGCAGCGCTGGTGGGGTCTCACCAGAGCAGAGTAGAGGGGCAGAATCACCTCCCTTGGCCTGCTGGCCACACTGCTTTTGATGGAGCTCAGGATGGGGTTGGCCTTCTGGGCTGCGAGTGTACATTGCTGGGTCATGTTACTCTTCTTGTCAACCAATATCCCCAAGTCCTTCTCCTCAGGGCTGCTCTCAATCCATTCTCCATCCAGCCTGTATTTATGCCTGGGGTTGTCCCAGCCCGGGTGCAGCACCTTCATGAAGTTTTCATGGGACCACCTCCCAAGCCTATGATGTCCCTCTGCATGGGATCCCTTCCCACCACTCTAACCCCATTGGAGAAGATTACCAAATTTTCAGGCACGATTTGTCCTTAGTGAAGCTGTGTTGGCTGTCACCAGTCACCTCCTTATTTTCCGTGTGCCTTAGCATAGTTTCCAGGAGGATCTGCTCCATGATCTTGCTGGGCACAGAGGTGATTCAAACACAAAACTGCCTGACTGTGCCAACACGTCAGGTACTTAGAAGAATAAAGTGTAATTTATGTCTGCAACTAATTGCAAAATCAAAATTACACAGCAAAAATATGCCTTGATCTTACAGCTAGAATTAAGCATCATTGCTGATTTGGTTGTATTGCACTGGCATTAATAACATGGTTAATAGTCCTATTGATTTAGGACAGAAAACGTAAGTGGGGAGAGCTATGTATGAGCATGCATGTTTTAAGGAAGCAGGCTGAGGTTTTCAGAAGTGCTCCTTAGTGATTTATTTGTGCCATCCCTGCATGACTGTGTGAGCATATACTCCTTTTAAAATAATGAAATCTTTTAACAATACCAAAATTTCAAAACCAAAAGCAATGTTTGTAGGTTGATAACTGTTTTTTTCCCCACCTGAAGGTTTTTCTATTGAAGGAGAAGTGTATCCCTTCTGTTAAGGGTGCATAGCAATGTTCCTTTTCCCATGTATACTGTGAAAGATCCTCGCAGCATAAAAGGATTTGGTCCATCTTCTACAAATTTATTTAGAAAACCCTACAAAACCTTCACAGTAATTTATCTGCTCATTTCATAACATCATTTGAAAAGACTCCAAAAGCTTTGCAGTCAGAGTAGGCTAAATCCACGTGATTAACTCCTGAAAGCTTTTATATGTTTTCCTTCATCTGCTTATTGCATCTGTTTTCTGAGGAGATGGCATCAAATGAAGCTTGGAACGTGCTTAATCTTAAATCACCTCAGTCCTCACTAGAGGAATGTGTTGGTGCACAGTTTTCCTTTTACTGTGTTTTAAGAGTTTAACCTATCTAGAATGCAGCATTTTTTTTCCTGAGTGGGAGCCGTAACCTGGAGAAAAGTAAAGCCAGTGCAAGGTCTGTACAGTTCTCATCACAAAGCGTCACGTGCAGAAATCTTGCAAAATGACTTCCACTACCCTTGGGGGATAAGAAGAACTGGCTGTTGTTTGGTTTACGTACCTTGATTCCAACTACACAGACTTAACTCTAAAATAGTGTTTTAGAACTTCAGGCTTAGAAAAAGATTGCATCTAAAGATTCTGGGAAAGTATTGTCAGAACGTTTGAAAGATGAAGGAAAATGTGTAGTGTTAGGCAATAAACACAAGGGCTGAACTGCTGAGCTGCCATTTTGTAAAACTTGACTTGGGCTCAGCTTGCAGTGACTTCTGTACCATTGTGCCTCTCAGTTTATTCTGTGTTTGATCGTGCTTGTAAACTGCTGTTTGTGTGTACAGCTTGGTGGATAACACTGTTAAAAAGAGCTAAAGAAACATTTCAAACTTTAGGTAAAAGAGATGAGATGATGTTTCACTTGCTATTTCTTGGTACTTTTCCTTTGCCAGTCTCATTGTTACACCACTGCTGGTTTATTCTGTGAAGCTGAAAACACGCAGGTCACCGAATTTCTAAAAATGCAGTTCAGACTTAATTTTTGCAGCATTTGGCAGTGATTTGAAGTTGATAGCTTCATGCATGTAAGTTCAACTTAGTAACACCATCCTGCATCCAGGTGTTACTTTTACCTTTAGTATGTTTATTGTTTTTTGAGCAGTTCCTGAGAACTGTAGGAATAGTCTTAGGGTGGAAGGGATGGAGAAGTAAGGGCATAGCAACGTTCATATTAAGACCACTTGTGATTTGCTTTCTGTTTGATGTTGTGGGGAAATAGCTGCCATGTTCCACCATCCTGCACGTGGCTCTGTAGCGTATGCATTTTTCTGTCTCTGTCCAAGGAATTGTCCAAATCCCAGATAATCTGATGCAATACTCCAAGTACAGATACCATTAATTGAGCAATAAGAGAAGTAACCTTGTTAGGAAAAAATATGTGTTCTTGATCTTTCCCATTACTCTTACACAGTCGTGGCAACATTAGACTGAAAGACGAGACTCTAAATGGTATTGGATGCAAACAATATTTTCTTCAAAATAAAATGAAAAATAAAGATGAGGGGAAACTGCACTGTAAATAAGGTAAATCCAAACTAATTCATTTTTCTTGAAAGACGTTGTGAATGAGTTATTTGTCACTTGCTACATAAGATTGTAAGCTCTTTTACAGTTGAGTTTGAATATCCCTAATGAAGACAAAACAGGGTGAGAATCTCAGGATGTTGAAAAGACTGTGAGGGGGGGGAAAAGGCATCTTACAGTGGTTATGAAGTAAGGCTTCGACTCCATCTTACCGTCTTGTTTTGAGTCACACGTAAATCTTCCCCACTGAATGGTGGGGACTTTTGACTTTGAAGTCTGCACTTTCAATTAGTGTATATTTTTGTTATTGTCATTATTAATTGACATCCCTTCTGCTGTATGCATGTTCATACATCCTAGTGATGCTCTAATGGGAAAAAATAATACTCGCAGAACATGACTAAGAATGATGTAAACAACCAAAAACACTAGCTGTGCCTGAAACAACCAGTTCAGTTATTCTGCAGCATAAATAGATGCCTGGTCTCTCTTTGCCTGAGATAACCCTTTGAGATACAGAAGCTGTGCTGGGCCTGGCAATGCCTCTGTGGAGGAACTTGCTTTCTTTTCCTTTGAAGAGACAGTTTTCTGTGGGGTTAGGCCAGATCAGAAGCCAGATTATGTGTTTTGGAGAACACAATTACATTATTAGGTTAAACACAAAGTAAGGGCTTGATAGAGCTGACTTAATGGAGGGTGTTTGCATCAGATTCATCATTCGCTATCAGGTAATTGTGAAATTGCTTTAAGCCATAACTACAACACTCACCCCCTCCCTCATCCTCCCGTTCGGTTCCTCTCCTTTAAAGTCTCTGGGGTCATGACCCACCTGGAGGCCAAATATGTGGTATCTGGTGTACTGAATGATCTGATTATATTTTTACTAGCAGAGCCTTCAACTCAATGTGCAGTTCTGGCTCCCAAGAGTTATTGAGTAATGATCCACTTTTCAGAGGTGACTTTTTTTTTTTTTAATGTAAAGGAGCATGGTCACCTTTTTTCCTAACTAAAAGTAGGTAGTGTTTACTGTACTTACTGCTGGACCTGGGCTCTGGTTCTTCTCAAACATCCTGTGTCATGTTTCTGCACAGATCTTTTGAAACCAGGGTGAGCACATGGAACACGATTATTTGCTTGAATTGGCAAGGTTTTCTTGTAAGTTCAGCTTCTGGGTTTGAAAGAGTGATTAGAATTTCCCTGAGTCCTTCACCACACAGTTAAGTGATGCACTGTTAAAATCGATCCTCTGAAATTTTGCTTTTCTTATTTCTGTTTCTGTCTGCTTTGATAGAAGCTCATGGTAATTGTAGTTTTGCTTTCAACAATGAATGCTCATATTAATTGTTGTATTAAAAGCTATAGCAATAATAGTCCTTTACCTGTGGTCAGGTTAGAGGAATTTCACAATTGCCTTGTTCATGTGTTTTTGTAAGGAGACAGACTGAAATGTGAGGGCTGCCTTTCAGCTCTGTTTTAAGGCAGTTCTTGCTCCAGCAAATCTCATGGTTAATCCTCTAGTTCAGTGATGGGCCACTGCAAAGAAGACTTGAAGTGGGTTTAGGAAACTTGCTTTGAAGAAGCACAGCAGCAATGGAGTTGTTGGGTGGTGCCTTAGTATCTGAGTCTTTTCAGAGAAGAAGGCTGAGAGTGATAGAGCCTGGAGGTGCAGGTGATCTAAATTTTAGGAAATTCCCCTATTATTTCATGTTTTCTTTCAGGTTTAATTTTGAAATTATTCCATTTTGATGTCTTCTAATTCCCATAGTAAGTTTTAAGGAAATTAAATAAAATTTGTCTGTGTACAGTGGGAAATTTGTTGAGGTAGAGGGGAAGCCTTAGAATGACTGTTGCCAAATTGAACCTCCTTCCTTGGTAGGGTGGTGGGGAAGGAAAAGGTATAGGAGCTACACTTTGTACATACTAACATTCTGTAGACCTCAATCCAAAACAGACCTCAAAAGGTTGCCAAGAGAAGTAGGCAACTTAAGAATTATGCTGGCATCCATTGGGTGGTGCAGGTAAAAGGAAAGGTGAGGGCTGGAATAATGAATTAGAGATGTGCAGATTGCTCATTGCTGGGAATCTAAGCAGCTCTGTGCTGAGCTAGCTACAATTAGTGTGCATGTGGATATGGAAATAATTATTTACCCTCACATCAAACCTCCTGCCCATTGGAAACCTCTCGGTGCACGCAGGTGGGACTCCAGCAGAGTTCTGTGCGGTGTTGTTGGGTATGGGGCAATGGACACAAGGGTGAGCCCCGATGTGCCAGTGTTGGCAGCATAAAATCAGGACTGTGAGATCGGGGAGGAGCTCCTGAGTCAAGTCCAGCTCTGGTTTTTCTCAGTCACTGTGTCAGATTGGCTCAAATGAACTCAAGAATGGAATGTCTTTCCCACATCCTCCCGAGCTCACTGACACATCAGATGGGCAGAATTTTAAGAAAACCTTGTCTTAATTTCACTATAGAAAGCAAGAGGGTTTGGTTTGTTTATTTTTACCGCATGACCTCACATAGGAATGTTGGATAGACATATTATTTGGGTAACTTTTTAAACTTTTAAAATTAACTTAGTCATGTTAAATCATTGGCTTTGGTCACATTTAAATGCAGATATGGCAGATACATGTCTTAATAAGAGAAATGTTTTTTCCTCTTTTTTTTTTTTTTTTTGCCTCCCTTTAAATTTCCTCAGTTTATGTTTCCTCCAGGCTCTGCTGCCTCCTCGAGCCCCCTCAGCACACTTGAGTCCCTTTAAAGCAATGTTCTGCTGTCTCCTCTGCTGCTGCTGAGGTGTGCTCGCTGGGGGCTGCTTCCCTTTTACACTGTGAGAAGGAAAACTAACCACTTCCTAATTTCATCAGGCATTTAGGGGTAGAATCAATGCAGAAACACTGAGGAGTTACTACCTTGAATTGGTGCTCCTGGCTTTTGGGGAGGCTGGATCAGGATGGCACAACCTGAACCGGGCAGTAGCTCACTGTAGGAGGGTCTCGCCACCTCCTCTCCCCTGCAGAAGGAAAGGCCCCTGCTCTCCCCTCCCCAGCTCTGTTGAACTCCAGATGAGGCCCAGCTGCCCTAATGGCCTCAGGCAGTGTTAGGAAATCAGCTGCCCCATGCTGTTCTCCAGGGCTCCCAGCTTCCTCTGCTGCAGCCCAGCAGGACCCCCAGCCACTCTGCCCTCTGATGCCTCTGCCTGCCCCATCTTGCACAAGCACATCCCTGGCAAGCCTTCCTGCTGCTCTGCTTCCACGCTGCAGGGACCAGAGCTCACACAAGCTGTGCTTCCTGAGCTTTTCTTTACTTGGCATTTCCACCAGTCTTATCTCTTGGCAAGCTAGAAGCATCCTCTGGTAACATTAACCAGCTTTCTCAGGTAAATCTGTGACAATCCCCATCCACAGGGCACCTCTCCTTGTTTAGATGCCAGGGAAGCAAATCAAATTGCCAGCATTTTTGCTGTGTGCATGATGCTATGTTTTATGAATAGCTTCCCTTCAAAATTAAAATAGTTGTCATAGATTATATACAACATGTAGGCTGTAGAAAACAGAGTGAATGAACAGACTTCAGGCAGATGTTGTGCTGTGGGAATTGAAAATTTTCTGATTCATGAAGATTGATTCATTTTAATTATGGTATTTTAACTATAAAAGTCTTTTCATTTGAATACATTCCTGAAATCTTACCTTAAGCACATCATAACTGACATAAATAGCAGAGAAATTAAATTTTATTGCATGAACTTTAAATGGTATACTAGTCTGTCATGATTTCACTTATATTTATGGAAGTATCATCACTGATTTCAGTAAAATCAGTATTTCAGTCACTTAGCTGATTTTCATAAATTCTATTTTTTTTCAAAGGCACCTGACAGTCTTTAGTGTACTGCAGCCTTAATACTGCTTCAGTGTAACTTTTTCCCTAACACACTTCGTTGTGTGTTTGTACACACTCCCTAACATTTTCACATTTCATGAAAACTTACAGAAGGGAAAAGAGAATCCACTTATCTTAAGTATTTTACTGCAGAATTTGTCATGTTAATGGTTTTTTATCTCGTATTGTCGCTGGTTGGGGTAGGGAAGTGTAGTTGCCAGAAAATTTATTAAAAGCCAGTCTAAGTCAGACATAGGGAATTATTTTGCCAAGGCTGCATGAAGTCTCTGAACAGGGAACTGACCCTCTCTCCCAGGTGAGAGGTGAGTAATTTGATTTGTTTCATACCTATGTATCCAGTAGTGTAGTAATAATTAGCTCTTAGGTATTTGTCTACACCAGCAGACCTCAAATGCTGCTGGAAGTGGCTGTCATAATTACTGCCCTTTTACAGGTGGCCCTGAGGACCTTGAGCAACCCAGTGATAAAGCAGGAGTGGAACTGTAGGTTTTGAAAATGCCAACTTACCTTCTTGGCCAAGGTCTCTTCCTGTTCATAGGGCTAGGTGACATCTAGTGAGGGGAAGTACAAAGATAATGTTACAAGCTTTTATACTTTTCTGTCTATTGATTTAACTGGGGAAACCTTTTCTCTGTTGAAATCAATTTCTCCAAAAGTGCAGTCTTGTATTCTGAATATTGGAAAATGTTAGATTGGTGTTTCCTTGGAACAAATGTCATTTGGTGTAATGATCTAGCAAAGTAGAAAACTTTGTATTTCAGTGAGTCTCCCTTAGCTCATTTTAAAACCTTCCACGGCCACCCTGTTACTAAATGTTTACGTTTGAGAGTCCGTATCCTAGTGCTGGGTGCACAAATATAGCAGTCTATGGGCTGTGTAATGCCATCCAAGGAGAAAAAATGATCTACAGGTCTGTTAGTGCTTGAATATTTAATTAAGTTCCTAAATTTATCATTGATGTAAACAGAAATATTGATTGTTAAAGCAGATATTTAAATGGTTGTTCTCACTATATGAGTATAAAGCATAATTTCCAGTAAAGACATTTCACTGCTTTTGCTGCATATGGTTTATAAGTTATTTATATCTCTTTTATTTCTTATATCTTTTGTTATAAGAGTGTGGTTAGATCAGATTACATGTGAATCAAACTGTTACATTGAAGACAGGAGGTGAGGATTCTGAAAAGACCGAGAAACTGACCTTCCATGCAATTTTAGTTAATACGATCAAAAGCAAAAAATCAAGTTATTGGATGTCTGTGTACAGTTTCTCTCCAAATAATGGCATACTGACAAGTAAAAAATCATGTAAACACAGTCTTTGACGAAAGCTGATGAAGCCCAACTTGATTTTTTTTAAATTTGTTTTTTGTCACATACCCTTCTTTATTCTACTCTAAATATCCTAAAAAACTCCGAATAATAATGATGTAGTGCTAATTAGAGGTGTTGTTTCCACAGCATATTTTCCTGCTAAGTTTATCCCTAACACACTTCTGATAGTATTCTGTCTTCAGACAGAATTCTCTGTCTTCACTTGTAAATTCTCTGTGCATGCACCTTCCCATCCCCTTATCAGCTGTTTCCTTTCTGTTTTTAGATCATGGGGAATTCATACGCAGGGCAACTAAAATCTGCCCGTTTCGAAGAAGCTCTTCATAACTCCATAGAAGCTTCTCTGAGATGTAGCAGCGTTGTCCCACGGCCGATCTTCTCACAGCTGTACCTGGATCCTGACCAGCCTCCTTTCTTGCCGGAAGGTAACCATGAAAGTATGGCACATTTCACTTGTTTTTCTGTGTGTGAGAAGGGTGGGGTGTGTTTCATTAAAAAAAGCACAAAAACTGCACAGCGGTTCATTGTGTGACAAAATCTGAATGTTGGGCGTTGTTAAGGGGAAAGAATGGCATGCTGGTTATTTTAAAAGGAGATAGATGTTGTTGTTTTAAAAGGAGATACTGTTGAAAAGTTTTATTGTCTAAGTTATTTTAATTTTTACTATATTTTATTATTTTTTCTATTTTTATTCTTCAGATGTGAAACCAAAGGTAGAAGAGTTGGATAAAGAGTTAGTACATCGCTATTCACAAAATGGAAACCTGGACTTTTCTACCAACCAAACTGTTAATGAAATGGAAGATGAAGAAGAGGATGAAGATATGTCAGATTCAAGTAGTCCACCAATCCCATACTCGCAAAAACCTGCCCCGGAAGGGTCTTGCACTACTGATGGTTGGTGTCCTTTTTTTTACTGTATGATTTTCCCAACTGATTCTAATGATAATGTGCACTCTCTACAGTTAGAAATTCTTGAGCTAGAAAATCTGAAAATACAGTTTATAGTCAAAGCCTTGAATCTGACAAAATAGGTATTAGAAGGACTTGTTTGAAGACATAAATTTTCACGTATCATTTGAAAGCAGTGTCGAGGACTGGCTGTGGCACTTCATTAGTTTCTGAAAGCCCCTTTTTGTCTGTGGTTATCATTGATTTACCATCCTCAAAGAGGATACCTGAGTTGGCATCACTATTGCTGGTTCTCAGTCTATCCCTAAATTGTCCTCGGAAACATTGGTAGAGCTGGATTTAGTTGCATGGGCAGAAGGAAGAGTTTGGAGAAAGAAAATGGAGAGGACACTTAGTGTACTTTCTGCTGCTGAGGTGATAAGCAGGTTGGTAGTGGAAGCTTGTCTGTTTTGTCTTCCCCACGTGCCTGCTGGCCATTGCTTCCTTACCCTGAGCTGTCCTGATTTGTTGTTGCTCAAGATGAGCAAAATTGTTGACAATACTGTATTTGTTTGGGTTTAAATGTGTTAAAGAAAGGGCCAGGTCATTATGCATGTACCTACTTGTCCAAAGAAAAATTTATGATTGGTTCATCTTACCCCAAAATTGTTCTATTCTGAAGGTTTAACTGCCTCAAAAAGGGAAGATCTACTCGTATTTATTAGATGTGCTTCTTGTAAAAACATCTCCCTGCTGACTTCAGACACTTGTAAATAAGAAACTGTTCCCACCAGGTCCAAATGCCCTTCTTGAAATTTTATTCAATATCCCCCTGAATCATGGAATTCCTTGTGCACCGTTCATCAAAAGCTGTAATTTGTAAAATGGTTTTGTACCTTACTGAAGTGTCTGCTTATATGAAGTGGTAGAAGTAAGTACCAATAGCTGGTAAATCTTTGACATTTTCGGGGGGTGTTACTGGCATGTGTTGTCACCTTTGCCTTTTCCACTTCCAGATGCAGCTTACACGAGCATGTTTACCCTCTGTAACACTGCGCTGCCCATTCCCTGTAGCACAAAGACTAGAAGGGCTGGCTGGCTACTGTGAGAAGCTGGGGAATATTGTTGGGAGAATTTGTTGTTCACACAGAAGTGTTTTCTATAATTTGAAGGCTAGTAAATTTGAAGGAGGAGAGAAGGAGAAAGTATAAAACGATGTATTTCTAGGAAAGTGTTCCCAATTGAGGACAAGTATCTATATAAAGTCTGCAAAATCTCCTGTGGAGAGCAGGAGCAGTAACTTTTTCACTTCACATATTATATGTATGTGTAATATTAAACTTTTTAGTATGTCCTGGAAAAATTAGGCCTTCCAGAGCAGTTCTGTGTTTTGATTTTTATCTACAAGTCTTTTATGATCAAAGGACTCTAGAAGAAAGTTACGTGTGTTACATCTGCAGAATTTTAGGGTTTTTCATTACTCATTTTTAAGTTTACCATTCTGAGTTTACAAAATCTGCCTTGCTCTTCAGTGTTCTCAAGGAACTAATTTAAGAGAGCAATGTTTTTGTATCTGGAAAAGGAAAGGAAAACAGATTTTTTTCCAAATACTTTTGGTGATCTGTTAGGACAGTTTTACATAATTGTTTAAAATGCCTTGGTTCCCAAACATTCACACTGCAGACCGTATCTCAGCAAGACATTAAACTGATAGCTCATCTTTCATCTCATGAATATGCCTTCCAGAGATGTAAGACAGGATCACTGCCATTGTTTACATCCCTTATCTTAGTTATTTAATTGCAAAGGTAAATAGCATTATGAAGATGTTAAAGAATACTGATAGACTATTTGAACTCACTGTGTTTGGATATTTTAAATTAAGCATGTATTCAATTGCTTATCCAAGAGCAAAATATTGGTACTAAAAGCTGCAGTTCATAGCTCTGCTTGCTGTAAAACCTGTTTCCCACCTTTTGGATCAGATGGGATGAAATCTTTTTCCCTTTAAGGTATTTGTGCTGTTTGCTTTTCCTGAATTCAGGATGTGTGCTGTAACCGTCATACTATTTTCTGTGGTGACTTTTTCTTTTATTCAGATGTCTTTGTTAGTCACATGAGTGCAGAAAGTAGATCTTTATGCCTTTAGTTGTCAGCTAAAAAAATAAGTGCCTCACAAGTGTCAGATTGTTGGAGATTCTTTCTCAGCTGGTTGTAGTATTAGATCTCTTAACTCTTAGCCCATTGAAAAGAGCAACTGCATTTGCCACTGATCCTTGCTATTAGTCATGAAAGTAATTCTCGTATTTTCAGGGGCTTTTGGGGGGGATTTGTTGGTTTTTTTTTTTCCTGCTTGACACAAACTTTTGTAAATAACTTGCACCTTCCATGAAAATAGAGTTTCAAGAAAAACAATTCTTTGTCTTCATACAGGCACCTCAAATAGGCAGCAAAATTCTTGCATTAGCAATAAACTGTTCTGAACCGCTTGCTTGCTGTAGCTTTAAAAGAGGCTGTTTCTAATTTGTGGAATAACATTTTATGCAAGCTGTGGGAAACACAATAGTATCACCTTTCTTTTGTTAGCAAATCCTCAATTTACCTGATGCTTAAAGAAAGGCCAAGGTAGTTTCAGAAGCAATTAGGTAAGGAGGTACTTAGCACCTGATCAGTTACTGTGAGGTTACAATAGCAAGTGACAGTGACCCCTAATTCATATGTAATTCTTGGGAGCTAATTCCTTATGCAAATACCCAGTGTATTACAGTTACCCAAGGGCCTGGTACCCGCCATGGAAACGGCGTCTTGTTATGGTGGGGAAAGGGAAGATAGATACAAATTTCTTTTTTAAGAAGATTCTGGCACTTCTAGTTGTTGACAGATGTGGGGATACATTTTCAGGAAGATGAGACTGGGTTACTTTAAATGAAGTGATGTTGGAGAATGCAAATGTGCTTCTCAGAAGCAAAAACTAGTGAATTTCCTCTCAAAGAAATGCAGATAATGTCTGTAAAAGCTGTTAATATTTTAATTTTTTGATGACTGCTCTTGGTATTTTCAAATCTTTAAACAAATTATAAGTGTCTGTTCCTTATCTGAAACAAAGTGGAGATCCTGTGAGAAGATGTTGGGTTTGGGTTTTTTTTTAGTACTTCAGCAGTTTAGCTTTGGGCTTTTGCTTTTTATAATTGCATGTTGATAAAAGATTGCACAAAGAGAAGTTGGTTTGGTTCACTGACTCGTGTTTTCCCCTTTTTGTACTTAGATTTTCATAAAAGGTACACAAGTAAATTAAAGTGCCAGTCTTTCTTCTTTAGAAGAAATGTGTTACTGCTGTTAGACATAGAAATATAGGTGCCACCACAATTATAAATGAATAGCTATGAAATGTAAATGGATTTTCAATGTTTTAAGTCTTGGACATTGACAGCACAAGTTCAGCTAGTACTGAGACATGGTGTCTTGTCTTTCCTAACGTGGAAATTTTTATTTTTAACAGATAATTAACTACCAATGAAAAATCATGCAAAACAGAAAAGAAAATAAGGTTGGGGTCTCTGTGATGCTTGCTAGCTAGAAAAAGACAGTGTAACAGAGAGAGGGTTAATTCCCCTTCATCCTCCCCACAATCAGTTACTTGCTTCCAAATCAATGTGTTTTGGGTGGAATTTCCTCATTCAGTTTCAAAAAGCAGCAGAAACTTAAAAGAGTGCTTTTCAGCCCTAAAAGTCAAGGGAAAGAAGGATAATGAAGGGCTCTTGAAGTATACCATCTGCATGTCTTTGAAGGGAAGTTCAAACCGTTTACTGCACAGAAGCAGATTTGCATCCTCTCCATATCTCCTGATGGAAGTAAGTCCCAGCTGTACCTGGCCAAGCTCTGCAGCCCTCCCTGCTTCTCCTGTGGCAGCTGTTGAGCAAGCAAGAGAAAAGCTCGTGGAGGCTCTGAGGTCTGCCTATGCTGCCTCCCTCACTGCCCACCCATCGGGATCCTTTTCTCTCTGCAGAAGGGGAGCCAGAGGAAACCGTTTGGTATCAGCCCTGTTTCTTATCTCACCACCTCAGAAAACGAGGTTTATGCAGTTGCCTGTGAGCTCTGAGCTGGTAGCTGCTTTCTGCCATTGTTGGCAGAGGGTTAGAGATTATAAAGGTAGTCAGTTTCAGCAAGTTTTTTGAAGTTCAGGAGCTGGTTGTATGACATCGGTGTCCCCAAACTTAAGTCCCCTGGGGCAGCAAAGTAATTATAGCTCTCTCAAAGGCTGGACATTACAGAGGCATGTGCTGGTCAGCCAGTCTACACGTGCATACCTCTCTGATCCAGAGATGTCGCCAGCCAAAGCAGAGGAGGATGCCAAAGGAGATTGTGTAAGGAGGGCGAAGGGGTCTGAGAGCACTGGATAAGTAAGAGATGATACTGGGAGTAAATCTTAGGTACTTTTTGCAGATTAGGTAGGATGCAGCATTTCTACAGTCCAGTCCTACATATCCTAAATGGTGGGAAATATTAAACATATTCAGATCTGCGGCCCCTCAGGTAAGAGGCTGCTGTTGTTCCCATGATAGGCTGTCACCGAGTTATGCTTGTAAACTTGTTAAGATGATGTTTCTTAGGATTCTCCTGTAGCTTCTCCCCTGGGGACTGATGCAGAATGGTGACACATAGCTACTCAAAGTGTAGCTGAAGTTGTTTTGCTCCTAGCCCAGGTAAAGCTGAGTCTTTGCTTTCACCCGGGATGTTGTGGAGCACTGCTTCACTTTACTGGCACATCAAAACCCTCAAGCACTCCAAGGGGCTCGAAGCTTCTCGAGTGATATTCACCCTTCTCAGTGTTGTGTGCTCCTTCGGAAAGCAAGTCTGTACTGACACACAGCAACATTGACCAGCTTGCTTGCTGGTATTGCTATTGCTAACAATTCCTTCAAAAGCCTCCTGTTGGGTCACCATTTGTGCTTCTGGGCATTTCCTGAACATTTTTAGGTAGAGGCTGGGCTAGAAGCTAATTGTGTAAAAGCACAAGTTTAAATCTGTGTTGAAATCCTACTGCACTTGCTGTTTCAAAATCCTTATCTGCAGATTTCCTGTTTGCCCACATTGTCAGCAGTGGGTAATTTTTCTATTTTAAATCTAGATGTGGAGTGGTATTTTCTAAGCATGTCAACTACTCAGATTTCACTGAATGCCTAAGTATTTCAGGTCACTTTTGAAAACTCTGGGTATAATACCCAAGTGGCATAAACATTTGAATAAGCAAATTTTATTTTGAATGTAAGGGACTTTTTCCATGGGTTTATCTGTGACTGTTTCTTTCTAAAGTACATCAAAAAGTCTAGATAATACTTAGCCTGGTACCTAGCTTTCTAGTTTCTCATTTGACTAGGATCAATATGTTTTTAAGGAACATGCCTTAAGAAGGATTTAACATATTAAAATCAAATGGCACCTAATCAGGAAATTACTAACTGTGCTTTAAATGTGCAGGTTTAATACTTTCCCCCTAAAACCTATGTAAGTTTTTATTGGTAAGTTATTGATATAATCCACTGATTCATACTTGAAAAGTTTAGGTGCTTCATTTTAATTCATTGCCTGGAAAAAGATGTATATGAGGGGTGAATCCAAGCTAGTTTTCTATGAGCTGCTGCTAGAACTGAGCTAATTGAAGAACTGAAGAAACCATTCAGCCAAGAACTGGTTCAGCAAATTGTGGGTGTAGGCACAAGACTGAACATGTATTGGACCTTGTTTTCAGCAAGCTGCTGCTTGCCAGGAAGTTCATGCAGGCTGATTCTGTGCATTCCACTTTGCACATGCTCTGTGCCTGGTACAGTTCTGAGATAAAACCAAAACCCATTAGCTTCCATAATTTTTGCTGAAGTTGCTATAGGTTTTTGGCACAGGAGCTAAGAGCACAGACATACGTATCAATAATGGCTAAGGTGGCTATTGGTTAAGCTGTGATCACATTGTGTTACCAGACGCTTAGGCAGTGTCTTTCTCCAGGATTTTTTCTTCTTCCTTAAAATTACTTTGACAATTAAGGACTACATGAATAATATTTTAAATTAGGTGTAAGTAATAGGTATTGATAGCTGAAGTCTTAATAGCTATTGCAATAATTTCAAAATTAGTTTGACAAGCTTTTTTTTTTAACAGTAATCATGTTTCTTGTGATTATTATTTTCTTTATTTATTGTTTATTTAGCCTGGACACTGCTCTGGGTTGCCTTGCTATGCTTTTTGTGTGACCCAGCCTGCTACTTGCTCACTGCAGGACATAGAACAGCAGAAACTCTCTCAGATCCCCGTTTTTGCCCGCTTCTGTTGCTTTAGCCCTGCATTGATTAGAAGCCCAAGAACAAATGTTATGTCCTTATTTTGTGTGCATATGTGTATTTGAGTGGGGAAAAAACTTAATTGGAAACTTGAAAGTCATGCAGTCCACTCAGAGTTGAAGAGACTCAGCTGGAGGCTTCAAGAAAACATGATTCACATTATCTAAAGGTAGTGAATTATTTGTTTGCTGGAATTCCTAAAATGTGTAGAGATTTTAAAAATTAGATATTGAATTATTTTAATGCAATAAAATAATTTTTAGTAGCCAGTACTAAACTTCAGTCATCAATTTTTATCATTCTTTTGTATTACTTAACAGTATTTATGTATCAATGCTAGCCTTTTACAAGCAACAAAGATAAAATTGTTTCTCTTGAAAAAACTGTAAACTAAAGTTTGGGAAAGAAAAAATAATCTTTGGCATGCTTTAAGAGCTGTTTTCTGTTATTAAATCACAAGCTTACCCTCTTATTTTGATTGGTTTTGAAAAAATTGAGTTTTGGAGCCATTTGATGTCTAGTGTTTCGACACTTAAATTTCTTCTGTGCCTGTATATGTTCAGCATATTTAAAATAATGTTATCTATTGTCTCTGAAACCCTCAGCTAGTGGTTCTCATGAGATGCTATCTCAATTTCCTCTATTTACCTTAAAAAGGACATATTAAAACTTCAGTTACAGCATCAAGTTGTGAAGCCCCATTTGCTTTTGTAACTGATAAAACGAAGAAAATGAAATGAATTCTTCTGAAGAGTTATCATTTGTTTTGCAGGTTTCTGTCAAGCAGGCAAGGATTTACGGTTAGTATCTCTGTGCATGGAGCAAATTGATATCCCAGCAGGCTTCCTGTTAGTAGGAGCCAAATCTCCCAACCTTCCTGAGCACATTCTAGTCTGCGCTGTTGACAAGCGGTTTTTGCCAGATGATCATGGAAAAAATGCACTTTTAGGTAAGAGATCTTTTTTCCTTTGTGCCATAATAATTCAGAGAAAAAAAGCCAGTTGAAAATTATCCAATGTCATTTCAGCTTATAACCTTCTATTAGAAATAGGTTGAGGACTGGTATAATTAAATCAAATCTGTAGATGAACCTGCCTTAAAAGCCATTTTAAAACAAGTCCCTGATTCCACAATTAACCACAATTGACTCTCATGGATTTCTGTGTGGGCAGAAGTCAATTGCAGCCCTGGCATTCTAAATGTGAACTATCCATATATTCTTTATCTCTGCTGGAGCTTACAGCATTTTCATTTAAGAAGAAATATGCTCATGCAAGTATTGAAAATAAACTATCTATTTTTTGTGGATTAGGGGATGATTTCTGCCCTTGGCTTCACCAGGATCATTGTTCTCAGTAGAAGTTCTGGGAGCAATTTGCTTCCCAAAACCCAATACATAGGGACACCCTCCCCCCCCCCAGTATCCTAATCTGTTACATTTATGAAGTTTAAAATTTTAATACAACAATACTTCTTCGTAATTGAAGAGAGGCCTATGTGCACCTAGATTTCCCGCCTGGATCACAACTGGTACACATTTTAACAAGCTACTAAAAGTAATTTAATGTATTTTGGCTCCTTTAGCCTGTTTTGAATTTACTCTCTCATTTCTCCCTCCAGTCATTGTTCTGCCTAGGATATATTCAGAAAGACCTTTCAACAGGAAAGAAATTACAACAAAGGATAAATACCCTGATTTAACTGCACTGCTCAAATTCTGGTCCAGACCAGCAATATTTTGTGTAACTATTGGAAACAGCTTTGTTTTGTGCTTTAATGTTATATCTCCCTTAAATCCATTTGATATGCTACTACACACTGTAAACCTTTGGGCCTAAGGCAGAAATGCCACTGGCCTGAGTTAGATAGGGGCTGTAGTGTGATGTGCCCTCACTGGGTACAGCTGGGGATGTGGGATAATGGGGTGCTCTGGTGTACACTTCAGGATTCAGCGGAGCTTCTCCCCTGCTAAGCAGGGGAAGTGTCAGGAGGTGATCAATAAGAACTATCTGATAGACAGGCAGATGGTGTTTAAACCTGATTAAATGTGGTACTACTTGTCTTTGTTGGTAAGCCTCCCCGCACATCCCAGCTTTGTATCCGTCTGTCATCTCTGGTCTCATTTGATAATGAGCCCAGTGACGCACATCTCTGGCATTGCTGTATTCAGGTGCCTCAAGGCTTCTGTACCTGGCGCCTATGAGCGAAGAACTGACTCAGTAGCTCTGTGAGACCCTGGTGACTGTATCTGGAAAGTGTGGAGATGCACTAGTAAGTCCTATGGGCTGCAAGGGAGAAAGGAAAGAATGATTCAGTCCCAGGAGAAACAGAGAAACAGGATGGAGAAATTTGCTTCTTGGCATGCTTGTCCAAGCTGATAATGAGGCACAGAAAGTCTAAAGACAATGGCCTAATTAATAAGAGTTTTATGGATAAGGCATTTTGTTAAAAACACGGAATATCCTTGTCATAAACCTATTAATTTGGCTGACAGGTGAGTGTAGGAATGAGCATTCTCCAAGGTATTTGTCGTTGTGAAAAATAATGATAGTAGCGGGAATGAAAAATGGCTTATCTTACAGATCTTGAACAGATTAGTAAATGGAAAAAAACCCAAACAAACAAAAATAAAGCATTCCCACTAGTTATTAATCTGCTAGCAGTTTTATAAATCATTATTGATATTCCAGAGAGAATATTTTTTCATTAAAGGTTGAAAGCAATTCAGAGGTGAGTGGAATGGCAAGTGAGCCAGTGGAGCTTAATTGTTCAGCATTAGATAATAGAGGGCTGATTCAAACAACAAAGATGTTAAGGCAGACCCATTTCAGAACATGCCTTGACCTTTGCTCTATGAAATGTTAGACTGGTGCTATCATTATGCCAGATTCCCATTAACATAGCTGTGAATGGCACTGGAAATCAAGGCTGCTTATGATTCTTAGTCTGGACCCTGTTCTCCAGACCTCGACTCAAAATTTCACGCCTTTCTTTGAAACCTTGTTGGAAATGTTGCAGAAAAGCAGTCTTCTGCCTTTGTTCCTAAAGTCATTACTTTCATGAGAGGCTGTAGGGTTTTTAAACTATTCTGAAGCACTCCTAACTTTGCCATGCAAATCTTGACATCAAATGATGGCGTTCAGCACTTTAATAAAATGTAAGGTTCAGCTTACTTGGAAAGTGTTTTGTTTAAGAAGTCTCAGGGAAAATTTTTTTTATGTTTATTTCAATCATATGAAGTTGCTCTGATGGATTAGCCACTGTTTTGAGAGAGATGTCTGCAGTTCGGAACTCATGGTTTTTTAATGTAGAAAAAATGGATTATTTTTTTTTTTTCCCTCATGGAAATTTCCTAGCGTGGCAACATAGTTCTCCCCTTCCCAAGTAGTTATTCTTCTCTGCACTGTGTAGAGTGGAAAATTGGTGGTAGGATTTTGGCGTAAGTCAGTATGCCCTAGAGAGATGAAGAAGTTTCAGAAGAGCTAAGACTGACACACGTGCTGTGCCTACAGAGGCTGGCTGGAGACCTCCAGTCGCTTGGAACTGGATGTGCAGGAAGGTTTAGATGGCCTTATTCCTAGCAGATAGTACAAGACATTTAATCTGTTTGTGTATCTTCTGCTTCATTCTTCCAGGATTTTCTGGGAATTGTATAGGCTGTGGAGAAAGAGGATTTCGGTACTTCACAGAGTTTTCCAATCATATCAACCTGAAATTAACCACTCAGCCAAAGAAGCAGAAGCACTTAAAGTACTACCTAGTAAGAAGCTCCCAAGGTGTACTGTCAAAGGGACCTCTTATTTGCTGGAAAGGTAATAAAGGTGCCCATTCAATTAGGGGTGATGTTGAACGAAAAATTGAAAGTTGCCGTTGAAAATGTATGCATTCAAAAGCAACTGCTGAAGGAAAAATTCTCACTGATTTCACTGAAGTCTGGGTATTGCCAAAGAAGCTTAAGTCTTAACCATGCGGTTGTAAACACTCTTCCATCTCCCCATACTTTTGGTGGGAGCCCTAGATCTGCCCATCTTAGACTCTGCAGTCATCTTGGTAGAATAAAAGAGGTTACTCAATCTGATGATTCTTTTATGTGCCTGAAGCAGAGTGACTCACAGCCAGGGCTGCAGCATTGGTTTTCCATTGATACTCATCTTAGCAGGTGCAATTCAATCTGTCTAATGCCTGAGGATAGCTAGCATGCCGTAAGATTAAGAAAGCTCGGGTCAGTGATCTCAGGGAAAGAAAAAACTTGGATGCTCCTGCCATTTGCAGTGTTTTACACTTCGTCTTACCTTCTACCAGGGCAGCCTGTGCGATATTATGTGCTACAAGAGGATACATTTGTGACCACAAGGCAAAGTAGCCATGGGGTCTCTTATTGGAAGATGCAGGTTTTTGGAGCTAGAACCATGCAAAGACTCAAGGAAAGAATGGTTTACCTGCTCACTGTCTACCTAGTTGGTTTATATGCAGGCTGTCTGATTTTTTCATCTGTGATCTCACTCAGTGAAGACAGAGTTTGATCTGGCCCCTGTTGTTCCAAAAAGGTTGATGTGAGGAGAGGGGAAGCTCTGCAGGAGGACTGACAGACATCTGAAGAGTCACATCCTCATGTGAATAGCAGCATGACACAAGAAAGAGATGGTTATCTCTGAGCTGTATGAGTGATCATAGTTTGTATCAGTTAGTGGTTCAAAGGGATCCGGGCTTCAGCTGCTTTTCTCCATTACAAGGATAATTAACTACTGCTTTAGAGTGGATGTGGCTTTTCAACAGCATTTTTCACAAAAATGACGACAAATGCTTTATTTGGTAGTGAAATTCTAAATACAGACAAAGGAAACCTTATTTTACTTCTAGAATCTTTTTTCTGAAACCCCTCCCTGGTGCTTGTGCTGTTGGGGTTGGTGTGTGTCCTGGTAAATGCAGTCAGGAGTAATGCACATGTGGAAGAAACAGATGCTGGTTTCACTTTTGGTTATATGCTATTTGCAAGTGTTCTGAACACCCATGGAAGTTTAGAAAATCAACCAAGAGTCAACCTCATGGGCATTACTTTGATAGGTTCTATCCTCATATTGCTGCCATGCATCTGGTAACCTTTCACCCTTCACTTACATTATAGATCTAATTAGAAGAAGAGTGCTTTTAAACACCCCCTTCTCTTAAAACAAATCCTGATTAGATCTCAGTTTTAAAAATGGATTAATTTGTGATTTTCAAGGTGACTTTCTCCTCCCTCAACTCAGTTTTCATCCAGACAGACACTCAAAGTGCTGAGATCTCCCTGAAGGTTTGTGGAGGCGTATTAAGAACTGGGTTTCAGCACAATTTCTCCTTTTAAAGGGCAGCGTATGACGGTTTGTATACAGGTTGTGCCGCAGAAGTCGCTGAGTGTTTTGTGGGACACGTCCAATACCTTCAAATCTCTTGGAAGCTGCGATCTGAGGGCTCTTGCCATTTTGCAGCATCTGGTCTGTATTTGCCTGGCCCCCTGAGTGGCCTCCAGGGAGGTTTTCTTAATTAGAAGACGAAGTTGACTAAACTGTGAATCCGTATTTTCGTTGAATGCTGCCATTTGCCGCTGTTTGTTGTACGTGCTCTGTGTATGCTCTTAACATTTTGTCACCTCTCGCCACTGTGTTGCTGAACTTTGCTGCTGGAAGGCAGGCCTTGTTAATATGTACTATAGCTGCTTCGTTTGCAGAATGTAGAAGCAGGCAATCATCTGCTGCTAGCCTCTCTGCTAAACCAAATCCTTCGGTGTCACCGTCCACGACCCCAGAGGGTGGATCAGCTAATGGATACAAATCAGGGTTCACTCAGACAGGTAGGAGCTGAAAGTGCTGTAAAGATAACCATTGGGGGTGGTAAGTTACCTCAGACACTGGTGGGTCAGGGATGCTGTAAACAACTGGGTATTTACCTTGAGCCATGTATAGATTACACTGGAGAAGATGCCTTTCAAAATTTACTTTGGCAAAGATTAAGACCCAGGTGAGGCTGAAGGTTAGATTAGTCTCAAAACAACAGTTGATTTAAAAGTATTAAATGATCTTTTGATTAATTTATTTGATTCTGTGCCTCCCTGTCTTTGTTTCATTAATTTTTTTTGTAGATATCAAAAAACTTCAATTACACATTTATAGCTAAGTGTTTACTTAGTATATAAACTAGGCTATTTGTCTTGAAAAGGAAAATAATCTCCTTTTAGGGAGAGGGACCAGATTTTATTTTATTTACTTGCTTATTTCCTTATTTATTTAAATTTTATTGCACACAAAGGTGTACTTAGAATAGCAATTTCCCCATATGCATACAGTGGGTTTGTGTTACTTGAGCTAACAGGTGTCTCACAACTATTCTAGAAAGCTATTTATGATATACTTAAATAAGGAGAAACTATAGAAATCAGATAGACATTGACTGACAAAGAACCAGCGTCTTAATTTCAGGTATTTATTTTTTTACTATGAGTAGACAATGTGCTTTTGTTTGAGCTTTTTTCCTGATTGCTTTATTGTAGCTTCATCTCTGCTGTTACATGTTTTTGTGCTATTTCTTGAAAAACTAAAACCAGGAGAAAATGGCCTGTTAATTGTTGTTATTAATTGCTATGAATGTCCAAAACCATTTATTTCTTTAGAGAAGTATGAAATGCAGATATAAAGCAAGATGGTTAAATACTTTTTCCACTTAGAAAGTTTGTTAAAAGGAATAACAAACAGAAGTTGAACACAGGCATTCATATGAAATTGTAATCACTCATTAGTATGTTCAGAGGCACTTCCCTAAGGTGGTTTCCCCTGTCTCTGTTGAGGAAGATAATGCTTTAGGCTTTGGGTAAAATTAATGACAGTGTGGTTTAGACACATCTGCATTTCACTGCATGATCCCTTGGCTTCCAGATCCAGGCATGAGAACTGTGCAGATGCATGAGAACCTATTTATTTGGAACAACAAGAATTCTAATATTTACACAGCTTTGTCTTCTGTTGTATCTGCCAAGTTAATAGATACACCTTTTATATATGGCTTTCTCCTTATCACTCCCTGCCATTTTCAGTCTGCTTGGTGGTTCTGTGTGTCACTGTTTGAACTCCTAGGTCAGGCTTGTCAAAACCTTTTCATCTTCTTCTGCTATTATCTTCTAGTGAAGATAATGCCACATACATACACATGAATCCCCTGTGACTGGGAGAAGGGGGGAGAGCACCTTTTATTCAGTGGCATAAATTCTGACATGTGTCACCTATGATGGAGGGCTTTTCTGACTTTTTCTCTTCTAGATTCTGCATAGCTCTTTCTATTGGAGTTTGCTTCTCGGTTGTTTTAAAACAGGACTACTTATTAGCAGGTTGTTTTCTGAAGTTGTTTTCAGTACATCATCAATTCATACCCTTTTTTCCCTTTAAAAGTTGTGTAAATATTTCTGGTGAGCAGTTCAGTCTCTGAGTTCTATAAGATACATGTAGGTAGGTATGGGCATACAGTATCAAAAATTCAGTTTTAGGCAGACACTCGAGAGGGGAAAATTCAATTCATGTGTTAAGCAACTAGAAACAAGGCTTTACAAGAGAAAGATGAAGAATTTCAGTAACTGGTGTATTAATAACTGTAAGTCCTGCTTAGTGTGATGTTTAAACATATACCAGCCACATCCACATTCACAGATAAAATTTCAAGAAAATGTATTACAACTAGAGATGGGGGAAAAAAAAATCACCAAAGCTTCTAGACAGTTTACTTCGAGGAAACCTTTAACACTACATGTTTGCTACATCATATTTAATGACAGAACAGCATCTCCCTCCAAAGGCCTGGTGGTCTATTTTGTTAGCCATTCAGCATATTTCCTGTGAACATGGACAAGGTTTCCTGGTGAGACAGCAGCAGCAGCAGTGGCTTCTGTGTTTGTTCCTCATGTCAGTTACTCTGTCTGGCAAAGCAGAGCTTCCTCCCACCCTCCTTCACCAAATGATGTGTGGCCTGAGGGTAAATGTGTTTGGCAGATCAAGTTGGTCTTTGTCTTCTGTTTTCTTTAGCTGGCTGTTTTACTAGGACATCTGTAGGTGAACTTAGCCTACTTTGCCTCCTTGTTGCAAACTACTTTCTGGACAGATGCTGAGTTAATCTTCCTTCACTCTGGTTATAAGAATTTGGATTTGCCAGTGTATCAGCATCTGAATGCCAAATTTTTCTTGAAGTAAATTGCAGCTATGATGTGCCTGATGTTAAAGGGACTTACATGCTGAGAGGTTTGGAATCAGTTTTATACTGGGCAAATATTAAAATTTGTTTGTTCTTCAGTTTATCCTTCTATAAAATAAGATTCATAAATTTTAGCCTTGGTAAAGTGCTTTAAAAAGTTTGTTAATTCATGCGAAGAGTTTGGGCTCAAATATCCTTAATTTTTTACCCAGATTTATAAATGGGCATACGCTTTTTATAGTTTTATAGACAGTAGTGCTATAAGGAGGCTCTGCTGTCGGGTTTGTTTTCTTTCTGCCCTCAGTCAAGCTCAGCTATGTCTGACAGAGGTTTAGGAGCTTGTTGTTGAAAATCTCAGGTGATGGAAATTCCACAACCTCTTTAGGCAACTTATTCCAGTGCTTATTCCCTATGCTTGCTGGCTGCAAGTTACATAAGCTCTTTGTCTTAGCTTCCTCGTGAACCATGAGATAATTGTGTTTACTTTCCTATCCCATGAAGCTATTTTGAGGAGCAGTGAGATAGCCCTTTCTACAGTTAAAGTATTTTTTTAATGTGTGTGTGAATGCAAAATATTGTGGAAGAGATCATTCATGGGTTCAGTAAGAAGGTACGAAATAGAAATGCCCAGTTAAAGGTTTGTTACAACTCCTGAAAGATACATGGTAATTTCTTAGGAGTGTAAAAAAAATTGTTAGCAATTTATGCAGAGATGAGTTTAAATAAATGTATATATAATAAAAATTATATATATGTAAAAATTTTAATCATTAATTAAACAACTTATATTCTCAGATTCTTCAGTATTCAGCCCATCAAAATCATCTGCTGCCGCTGTTAACTTAAGTGGAACACAAGATCCATCCCGGAACAAGAACATTGTGAAACCTCTGGCTCTGTCAGTACAGCTCGTAGGAAAGGCATTTGCTGCAGGTATGGCTTTGCTTTCCAAAACACCTGAGAGCTAAGGGAATCATCAGCTTAACAGCCAAGAAAAGAGAGTGTAAATTTTTTGGTGGAAAAGGGAAAGGAAGACATTCACTAGCATTCTCCAGAACTCTCATATTCTTGCAGTCTTCGGTACAGAAATTTTTGCAGTTATTACTGTCCCCAAGCTTGAGCCACATCTTGGTTTTCAGAGTTAACATCCTGGTAGGAGTGCGTGTGATATCTCTCTTGGCACTTCCTAAGATACGTAAGAGAGCATAAATTTCATCTCTTGATATCACACTGATTTCTGCCTCAGTAATTGAGAGTTGTGTGTAGTTCTGCATTTCTAACAGTTACAGTTCCTCAACATACATTTAGTGGAATTTAGTCTCATTTAAAGGAGTTTTATTATCTCTGCTGTTTTAATTCTGTATTGTGTGTTTAATAAATTATAATCCTCTAACTGTGATGTCCCTCACTGGCACTCTGTTGTGATAATCTGATTGTTTTTTACTTTAGCTGGTTAGTCTTTAGGCAATAAAAAAAAAAAAATCATCACACTTATTGCAGGACAGTATGCTTGAATAAGAAAATATATCCATTTATTTGGTTTATATATGCACATGAGCATTACACTTTAAACATCATGTATTACATCTGCTATTTAATACAATATCTACTGTTACGGTACATAATATTATGTTGTATCTAATAAATCATTAACAGTTCTTTGTGTAAAATACCCTTTCCCCCTCCATACTTGAGTGATTTTATTTTGCACTGAAATATCTTCCCAGCTTTTCAACCATTTCTGTAACTGACCCATGTCCACCATATCTGTCCATACAAAATTGTTGACTCAGAGTACAAATGGGGAGCTTACAATGGGCAAGTGAGGTTATTCATGTTTTGTAATTGGCAACTGGAGAGTTTTGTGTCAGAATTTATTTGGATGTCTGCAGCTAGAGAGTTGCATTGTTTCAAGGCAAATACCCACATCTCTAACGCTTCCTGTTGCAGCTGCCATCAGCAAGCTGCTGCACCATCTCCTGGTGTTGCTCCTGGAATATGTTCCTGGGAGCTAAATCCTTGTGGAGCTGGCTGATATCAGCAAGGAGCTGTAGTTTCCACTGGCTCTGTGCAGTTTATGCCCCTTTTTTTTTTTTTCATTCTGCAAAAACTGGGTTCTGAAAAAGAATGAGAATGAGCTCAGATGAGTGATGGTAACTTCTTGTGATCATCTGTTGTTGTAGTTTAATTTTATGGCTTGGATTATAGCAGGTCGTGCCAGAGTGTCAGGCTTGCTGGGACTGGGGGATCATCCTAGGCAGAGGTAGCAAAATTAGGCATGGTTTGCCTCAGTAATGCTCACGCCACATACACTTCGCAGCAAACTGCCCTGTCTTCCCCTGCCCACTGTCCTTTGCTAAGGCTTTAGGTGAGAGCCCTGCAGTGAATTACTGTGCATGGCATATGGATGAGTGGGGGAAAATGATGTAGGTACACACAAGTGGCTTAGAAATCTTTACAAACTGAATTCGTGATGTCTATTTCAAAAAAAATTTCACTGTGTAAAAAAATGTGTCACAAACTTCCCAATAATTTTGTGTTTGTAATTTTCTATTGTATTTTGGTGGGGTTTTTTTGGGTTTTTTTCTTCCACCTATCTCTCCCCACCTTGAAATCTGGACACTCCTTTTCAAGACTCAGCTTTCTCACTCTGTGCACAAATGTTTCTCTGCCGAGTACATTTCATGCTTTCCCTGGAGTATGGTTTTTTTCATTGATGCATCTTGCCCTGTTCTTTTATGTCTGTGTGTGGCTGTATTATTTTGTGTGTTTGTTTTCAAGATTGTCTCAAGCCACACACTCTATTTTATTATACTCAGCTCCTCTTTCACTGCGTGCCACCGATGTTGCTAATGGAAACACTAATGGAGGAAGAAATAACGCATTGAGTTCTACAGCCTCTCGGCCAATGCCTCACTCGACATCTCCAAGCCCTGGCTGTGCAGCTGGAGACCAAGGTAAAGGAAACCTCTCTGTTCTTTTATTCTAAGCTGCATTGTATGTTGAGCTTGAAATTTGTGATTTTGTCCTTCTTCCAATTGTAGCTGTTACTACCATTTAGTCTTTACAGATCCATTTGCTTTTCGGCATGACCACTGATGGTAAAGCTGGACTTTTTAACACTGGTAACAATATTTTTCGTATCATAGTCTGGTTTCATGTAAATCTAGGTATGAGCCTCTGCTGCTCTGTGATGACCGCTCAACACCAGTGGGAAATGGAGTGTGGGCTGGAATTTGGTCATTTGGGAGGACAGGGTTTAGAATTAGATTTTCCTTTCCTTCCAGCATCTCTGTCCAGTTCTGGACCACCAAAGAAACGTCACCGAGGATGGTCTCCTGGGTCCCCAGTCCCACCTCCTGGTTTAGCAGTACCTGTTCCTACAATCCGGCCTTCGACAAGAACAGGTAAAACTTGAATGTTACCGAGATGTCATTTGTTAAAGCATGAACTCAGCCAGCCCAGCAGCCCTGTGCCGCACCTCTTACATGGTGCACAGCAAACGTAACTGATCTTGTTGAAGTATTTAACAACACCATGGAGAGTTTTTCAGGTGCCCCAGAGAAGCACACATGGTTGCCTGGTCCTCGTTGTTGTTATCTAAGACGTGACATGGGAAGTAAAACTACTGGGGGAGAGAGAGGAAAGGAAGATGCAAATAATATTACTAGAAATATAAAGCTAAAAGAAATCCATAGTTCCCTAACTGTAACTCGGTTGTTCTAAAATTGTGCAGGTGTATGGATATATGAATATATTTCAAGGATTTTCATCAGCCTTCATCTTGACTTTTGTGTCTCAATCTGGTATGGGATGCTACAGAAACTGTACACTCTGTTTCTGCATGGGAAAAACAGCTTTATATAAATTTGGCCTAACAAAGAACACTGATATCCACTAGGTCATCTTCAGTTAAAAGCAGAAAGTGAGACCAAATGTTAGTTGTGCATGGAAAAGCTGTAGGAGCTTAATATCATGACATGAAATAGAATTCATTGTGAGCACTCACTGATATCCATGTAGATACCTCTGTATTGATAACTGCTAATAAAACTGTTCAGTATTTGAGTACTTTTCAGTTGTGAGATTGAGAATACTTTGTAAAGGGGAATAAGCAGTAACTTATTCTTCTCTCTATAGAGTGAGCGAATAAGCATCCAAGGAATGAAAAAAGCCAGTTGTCAACATGCACACTGTATTTTTAACTCTGCTTTTGAGGGCTTGGTATGGAGGTATTTGGGAATTATTTTCAGACATACTCATCACAGGAAGAAGGGTTAGGTGGTAGTGTAGGCCTGCTTACCTTAACACCTCAAATTGCAGCTTTTGTCAGTTTCTATCTTCAGAAACCTGCTGAAGAGACATGATATAAGGCAATCTCCCCTTTTTGTTGAGTTTGTCTCCACTAATCTGCTACCTCCGTTGTGTACTCCATTTTCTGTGAGTCTTTAGTAGTACTTTTTTCTGTTGGATAAACAGTTTTTCCTGGTAAAACATATGCATTCATTCATCCTGCCTTTGATGTTTTTCTATTGATGGCATGGTTTGAAAAAGTGGTTGCAAGCCACCAAATGAAGCCTGAGAAACTTGTGAAGCAGGCCTTACTCTGAAATCTGATTACAGATTACAGAATTCTTGCACTTGGTTTCCTTTACTTATGAAAGCTGCTCTTGCTCTTTCATGAGTAAAGCCTGATTTTTATCATTGTAGCAACTATCTGAGGGCAGCTTTGAGATTTTGGCCTGCTTTTATTTTTCTTATCTACATATATTCTAGGTCAGATGTTGAAGCAGTTTGTTCCCTTGTATTGAGAGGTGGTATTGAGGGGTGGCCTTTTGGCTTAGTACTTGGCTTTGTTTAAAGATGCATATTCAAACCTGTGTTTTGCCCTCTCATTCTCACCAACAATACAGTGGTCAGAAAAAGTTTTATTTTAGGGGTGGGGCTACAGGAGGATATAGGCTCTTCATTTAAATTACTTAAAACTGTAGCAGGAAATGCAGAGACCTTTTGAATTTTATTACAGTTAGTGATTTGCAGTAATTTTTTTCTTATTTGTTCATAAGGCCAAATCACAGTATGAGCCTTTTAGTAATGGAAGTTTCTCTTTTCTTTATTTTATAGAGCCTCTTTTGTCAGTCCCAGTTCCTCAATCCATGTTAACTGGAATTTTACAGCCTCAACCCATCCCAGCAGGGGAGACTGTAATAGTTCCTGAAAACCTGCTGAATAACTCGGGAGTCAGACCAGTGATTCTGATAGGTAAGTCTTACACTGGAGAATCAAATGCTGCATTTTGTACTACTCCACGCTCCCCAGGAGAAAGGGGTTTTTATTTCTTTTTGTTGGTTCTGGCATTCAGTACAATACGAGGTTGGTTTGGCACAGATAGTTTTCCCTTAGTTGCTCAATATTTAAAACCAAGAGTCAGGCAACTTCTAGAGAACCTGATTTGCAAACAGGTCACCACTAGGTCAAATTTATGCGGAACCACTGGCCAAATCTAAGTTTTATACAAATAAGATTTTTGTAAAACCCAAGAAGAGAAATACTTCAAAGTAATGAAAATAGTTTTCTGGTATAAACAACTTATAAACGAAGCAAATATTTTCTGCAGCATTTATAGTTCAGATCCTGAAGCCCCAGAATTCTACTTGAGAACCAGAAAATTGATTTGCATTGGCTAAAGAGAAGTAAATCATGCTAACTTTTTGTCATTTATAGTCCATAGTTCTTGTAAGCAATTGAGGTAACAGATCAGGCTTCAGGCTTTTAAAATCTGTATAAAGTCCATTTAGCTGTATAAAGTACATTAATCCTTAGAAAGACATTGCTTTTACCTAAAGCGTATGACTTTTAATGTGAATATTCCTTTCAACCTGAGCTGTTTGGGCATACTGTATAAATAAAGATGGGTCAGCTAATGCTGCCAGAATTTCAATGAGTGAT
>VZTE01005045.1:2832624-2885832 GCA_013397775.1 Eulacestoma nigropectus | reverse complement strand
AGGCTGCCAGAATTTGAATGGGTGTTTTTTTTTTTTTTTTTACTCTAAACTTCTTTTAGGTCCAGTGTAGTATAGATGGTCATATAAAGTAGCTTCAGTGTCAACAGAACATGCCTATCGATACCGTCCATGGAATAACTTACCATTCCTGAAGAAATGGAGAACTTCTCCAAGTCCTCACTTGCACAGATAATTTTAATACACACAGTTCCTGGAGAATGAACAGGGCCATCTACACCAGTAAATCTGTCAAGGATAGAGTTACGCTTCTGGTTTGTTTTGCTTAGTGTTGTTTTCTGGAAGCCGATTATAAAGCTCTAGGATGGTGCTCTAATGGTCTTCAGAGAAACACTTCCTTATTAAAGATGAGGGTGCCTACAGCCATCAGCTTAAGTGCAAATTGAATGCAGCCCTTAGGCTCTTGGAGAGCTGCCATTAAGTCCTCAGTTAGGCTAAATGTTAGTGGCCCTGAGAAACAGTGTCCTATTAATAGTACAGAACCAGATGTACCCAAAAGGATGGATTTGGCAAAATCTCTGTGGAAATGGTTTTTTTTGGAAACAAAAAACATTCTGAAGGAGAGGAGGAGTTAGCCTGTGCTCATGTGCTTTACCTTACAGAATAGCATATTTAGTTGTTGATGTTTATTTTACCTGTTTATGAAAACAGAATGGAAAGGTGGCAAAAAAGTGAAATCAATCACAGCAATACCACAGTGGCTGAATCAATGCTAATGTGACTTATGCTGCTTTTATAATGTTAAGATCAATGTACTTCTGCTTTCATTGATTTTTCTTCTTTGTACACTGTATTATAGAGAATCTGTAGTTAAAGGTCGAGGTAAGACCCAAATAGATAATATTCTCATATGTATTTGGATAACAATGATTATTACCCTTCTGGCATGCAGTTAGTGATAGTTCTTGCAAATGCACGTGATCACTTGTAAAACACAGCAGAGGATCCCTGGCCTATCATTTATTTTTTAAGCAATTATAATGCCAGAAACAGTCATTGATGCAAGGTATTTTGCCAGACAGCTTTAAGAAGAAGTTTGGAAAGGTAGCATTGTGCAAGATTTCGTGTCATGGCAAATTTTGTGAATTTCTGGGGGTTTTTTGTTTCTTTTATCATAGGCTATGGCACTTTACCTTATTTCTATGGAAATGTTGGTGATATTGTTGTAAGTCCCTTGCTGGTGAACTGCTACAAGATTCCACAGCTGGAAAACAAGGATTTGGATCTCTTGGGTTTGTCCAGCAGTCAGCTGCTAAGTGTGGAGAATATGATACTTTTAACTATTCAATATCTTGTCCAACTAGGTAAGCAATTTGTCATAAGCACTTGGTTTTATTTGTGACTATCCTTTTTTCTCCATACTTTCTTTATGTCCCTTTTAGGGCCAGTTTTCTGGCTATTTTTGTGGCTGGAAGATGCAAGTGGCTCCATCTAGTGTGCATGACTTTGCCACTTTGTTCCTGAAGCGGAAGAAGTGAAGTGAATTTAAAGGCTGATACTGCTTCTGCTCTCCATATGGAGATTGACCAGGTCACCTTTGTGAAATGGATTTGCAATGCAGATAACTCATTTGCTTAGGGTATCAAACCATCAGTTATCACAGCCCTTTCTAAGGACACTCGGTCTGTTTTATTCAGTTTTGTGACAAATGCTGGCAGATGTGTGATGGTTGTCATTGTTTTGGTGACAGCACTGTTTACATGAAAACCACATTTGTTATTCAGACTAAGGCAAGTGATTCAGTGAATATCTCATTCTTGTAAATGTTTTTGAAATGGACTTTTTGCAAGTTTGAGAGCAAACAAGCAAGCCATGTTTTTTGTCTCCTATTGCAGGTCTGATCATTTTCCCTATCTTAGAGTAAAAAGGGCAGTGGTAACAGCAAGGTTTTAGAAGTTACTAATGCAGGATAGTGTTGGGAAACTTTCACGGCAGTCTCACCCTAACTTTTTATTTGAAAAGATGCTACGTATCATAGAGGCGTGTGAAGTTACATTTGTGAAGAGCACAGTGCATCTGTAATACATAGTGCCAGGAAATATGCAGGTGTTCCAAAAGCAGCACAACTGCTGATAACCTTACAATTCGGGGAGCAAACGTGCTCTGTGCAGGTTTCACCCCTGAGTGCTTGCACTTTGCTGCAGTCCTGTAAGAGACAGGAAGGAAACCATTTACTCTCTAAGTGACCTGTTAGCTTTATTTATCATTCTCTGCCTCAGTAGTGCATTGCATGCCTTGTTTGAGCTGACAGAGGGTTTCTTAATTTTTTACAGGTTGTTTTTCTGTTACCTTCTTTCAGTGGGTTTAAATTTGTTATTTGAGGTTTTCATCTTTATTGGAAAGTTTGTAGAGTCTGCATGTTAAAACCATGTGCTTCACACAGTTCTGGATTGATAGAGGAAGTTTGCAAATTCGTAGCCAGCTCATAACAGCATTTACAATTAACTAAAAATAAACTATTGAAACTTGTGAGTCAGTGAATCCCACTCTATGAGCAAGTCTAACTTTAGATGGGTGCAGCAAGTCTATACTTGTTGCAAACTAGAGGAGGCTTCATGCAAAGCTTTTGTAGCTGAACTGTGTTTGTTGAGCACTGTGCCTTCAGCATGAAGCAGTTCCCTTATTAACAGGTGTTTAGTTTGGCTTTTGTTCTTAGCTGTGCAAAGCTGAATAGTTTCCTATTTGACCTTATGTGGAGACGGGTGCCAGCACTGTAAGATGAAAGAGCCTAATGAGGAGAGAAGTAAAAACATTCTGTAGAGTAGGGGATCAAAACATGTTGCTGGTTTGAATATTGCTGTAAACTTAAAACTGTTGGAATTGTGACAGCTGCACTGAACTGTAGCCTTTGTCCCATTTTGTTTAATCAAAGCAGATTAAAGATGATGGGAGGGCAGCCAGCTTCAAAAGTGTTTGACAAGAAGAGACAAATACACATATAAATTAACAATTTACTCATGTAAGCCTCTTTTTTTTTCTTGAGAAAGTAGGACTAAAATGTTTTTCTTTTCTCCAGAGTATATTGCGAAAGATTAAGATAAAGGCAAAGATTAAAAAGCAGGCAAAAGCATGAAAGACAGAGTCTTGCCTAATTTTTTTCAGCTCTCACTGCTTGTATAAAATATATTTGCAGATGACTGTGATTAGAGATGATAAGAATATTATCTATGGAAATGCTCCTTTTTTGAAAAAAAAAAAAGGATACAGCTAAGAATTCCTATCACTTTTCTTGTAAAATTATGACATTAATTTTAGGATGATGCTGTTGTGTTTTCAGAAATCAGCTGAGCAGCTCATGATGATATTACATATCAAAGCAAAAAAACCAAATGCATTTCTGATGCTTTAAACCTTCTATGTAGACTATACATAGTTAAACCTGTGATTGTGAGCCATAGTGTTGCTGTAAATAAATTCCACTGGCTGTGATAAAGGAATAAGTAAAAAAAGATAAAGAAGTGTGTTTGATTTTAGTGGGTTTTTTTTAGTCTTCCTCCTGGTCTCACTCAGATTTCACATTTGTTATCTTTGGCAGCATTCATGGTGAGGTATTCTCAAGCTTTGTTCTTATACATCAGAATGTCCATATTTGCAGTATGGGTTACATTCAGTCATCTGTAATTGTCAGCTTTTTACAATTGCACTGCCATTTCTACAAGCACAATCTCAGCCTATGCACTGCTAAGGTGGTCTGTGTTCTGGTTGAAGGAGATTTCTGGACCCTTTATTATATCACCTGTTTAGAATTCTGAAATCATTCTCCCTTCTCTCTTGTTGTGGTATATTTGAATCATTTTGACTATATATGTTGTATGCTGTGACACCCAGAGGTGTTTTGTAGTTTTAATATCCAAATGCACATCCAGACTCAAGGCAAGAGCAAGGCTTTGTCTTGAGTGGAAGAGATAGTGAGAAACTCAAAGCAAGAGCTTATTCCAGCAATTCTCTTGTCTTAGATGGTTGGAGTAGTAGTCTCTGTGGGATGCACCCTGAAGTTTGTCTACCCAGAAACGAGTGTCATCCAGAAATGGATGACATTTGAATATGTTGACTTAAACTGTACAGAATAATAGAATAGAATCATAGCAGCATAGAATCGTTTAGGTTGAAAAAACCTTTAAGATCAGTGAGTCCAATCATTAACCCAGCGCTGCCAGGTTCACCACTAAACCGTGTCCCCAGCTGCCACATCCATGTGTCTTTCGAATGCCTACAGGGATTCTGAATACACCACTTCCCTGGTCAGCCTATTCCAATGTCTAATGACCCTTTCAGTGAAGAAATTTATCCTAATATCCAATCTAAACCTCCCCTGGCACAGCTTGAGGCCATTTCCATCTGTCCTGTCACTTGTTACCCGAGAGAAGAGCTCAATCCCCACCTGGCTACACCCTCCTTTCAGGTAATTGTAGAGAGCAATGAGGTCCTCGCGAGCCTCCTTTTCTCCAGGCTAAACAACCCCAGCTCCCATTTCCCAAAAGACTTGTGCTCACCAGCTCTGTTGCCCTTCTCTGGACACGCTCTGGCACCTCAATGTCGTCCTTGTAGTGAGGGGCCCGGAACTGGACACAGGGCTCGAGTTGTGGCCTCACCAGTGCTGAATACAGGGGGATGATCCTGCCCTGGTCCTGACGGCCACACTATTTCTGGTGCAAGCCAGGCATTGACCTTCTTGGCCACCTGGGCACATGCTGGCTCGTGTTCAGCCAGCCATCAACCAACACCCCCAGATGCTTTTCCACCAGGCAGCCTTCCAGCCACTCTTCCCAAGCCTGTAGCACTGCATGGGGTTGTTGTGACCCAAGGGCGGGACTTGGCACTTGGTTTTGTTGAACCTCATACCATTGTCCTCCGCCCATTGATCCAGCCTGTTCAGATCCCTCTGCAGAGCCTTCCTGCCCTCTGTCACCTGCAAACTGCCTGAGGGTGCTCTCATACAGAATCACAGAATATTCTGAGTTGGAAGGAACCCGTAAGGATCATCAAGTCCAACTCTTAAGGGAATGGCCCATATGGAGTTTGAACCTACTACCTTGGCATTATTAGCACTGTGCTCTAACCAACTGAGCCAATCTCACTCAGTCCCCTTGTCCATATCATCAATATAGATATTAAACAGACTGGCCCGAACACTGAGCCCTGGGGAACGCCACTTGTGACCGGACACCAACTGGATGTAACTTAGATATTAATATTTTATGATATTGTTTATTTTGCAGTTTTGTTTTTGAAGTCAAGATGATCGTTTGCTTGCTCATTTCTGTAGAGAAGCTTCCATATATTCCCTTTTAACATCGACTTTTTTATTTTTAGGAAACTGTTCACAGTCAAAATCAATATCTATCACTTCGTCTTACGTCTCATCTGATATTAGTTCCATTATTTTTCTGGATAGTTGTGGAGAAAGACTGCCATACTTTCTTACAAGTAATCTGAGTGAAATTCTGTGTATTCTCATACTGAGAATCTGCCTCTCCATTTGTACAATTATTTTCATCTTCTCGGATTCATGATGATGCTTGTGTTTAGAGCTTGTCCCTTAAGTAGCCTCTCTCAATCAGCAAAAGTTTGGTTTTATTTCTCTTAGTGGGTAACATCATTTTCACGGGTTGATGTGTTTTAGGTAAACTTTATTTCTGCAGAGGAACATTCTTCTCTACTGATGAATGTCTAGGGTTTTTTTAAAATTTTGAGATCTTCAAGGACCTAGAATGTGTGATGCTTTCTTAGAAGGGAAGAGAAAATACATCTCCAAAAGAGAACTCTGAAAGAGAGAATTTTGCCCACACTGTGTTAAATTGGACTCATCAGAATTTTTCAGTTTGCATCAAAAATGAAAACAGCCTTGCACTTAAAAGTCTATAATTGTCTTACCATTCTATGGTAATTGGCTGGTGGCACTTTCCATATGTTACTTCTCAAAAAGGCAAAAATGACAACAGGTGGCAGTTTTTACAGATTCTATGCTGTGGGTTATTTACCCATGCCCTGTTTCTCACACAACCTTTTTGTTTCCTGGCCTGAAAGAAAACATAAAACCAAACCCAGTATTTCACATATCTCTGATATTTTAGCCCCCCCGTTTTGTCATAGAAAAGCAAGCTGCTGAAGTGTGAAGCTGCCTCCTCTGGCACTGATATGAGATCTTGGCAATATAAGCTATGGTTACTTTTTACTCTGTGCTCATGAATGTTTTTAACTGTTCCTTAATATCTTTGACAAAGAGACAAAGCTAACTGAACAGAATGTTAATCGAAGTTCAGTTGGAGGACTGATGCTAAGATAGGATGGTTTGTATTTCTCTTTTCCAGTTCAAGTTGACAGTACTGTTTATGGAGTCTGGGGAATGTAGATCTAAAGTTGCATATTCTTCTTTATGTTGGATTTTATTGCAGATTTGCTAAATTGATTTAATTTAGCTAAGGAGGAGGTTAAACATGCTTATTTGCATCCATGCTTAGTTGACTAGTATGCATGATGAGAAAAAACAAAGCAAAGAGCACTAAACAGGCTTTGTCAGGCTGCATGGCTGTGATTAGGCTACAAGGATAAGCATTTTGGTTTTCTGCTGCAAAAACATATGGCTGCATGCTTAATCCTTCTCTTCCAGGCAAAAGGCACATATTTTCCCACTCCCTTGTTTGTCCCACCAGTTGCTGAAGGTAGGAAAGCTAGGAATGAGGTGGAATACCTCATTGTTTAGAGGGAAAAAAAGGGCGATGGTGGAAAAGAAAGGCTTCTAAAATGAAAAACCAAGAATAAGCCATGTGGGTAGATATCCATGGAGCAGAAAGTGTTTCTTTAAAATATAAAAAAATGTGGTGAAGGAGCTTGTCAGATCAAGACAGACATGTAATTATTCCTGGCTCAATAACATTTTTATATGAAACACTGTTCTTCCGTTCGTTTGTTTTCATTGTAGGTCCTGACCAGATACCCCTGAGGGAAGAATTTGAGCAGATCATGTTGAAAGCTATGCAGGAGTTCACTCTGAGAGAGAGATCCTTGCAAATGAGCGCACAATGTATCTCTGTGTCGCCAGGTCAACTCCCTTGGCTTGCCAGGTTAATCGCTAGCGTGTCCCGGGACCTCGTGCATGTGGTTGTCACCCAGAATTCCCTGGCAGAGGGCATCTCGGAGACCTTGAGGTCTCTCAATGAAATGAAACATCAGCAAAAGCTGCCAGATTATGTAGTTGCCATTTGTGCATCAAAGATTAGAGGAAATGAATTCTGTGTAGTGGTTCTAGGTGAGTATATTTGCAGATGGCTTCAAATGGCAATGCCAAGTTAATTTTCTTGAGTTATTGATCCAGTTTTTAAATCCTTTTTGTTCTTTTTATTCTCCTTTGTATTGTTGCACTGCAGTGACACAGTTTATTGTATCTTCAGCAAGACTTGGAGTACTGAGGTCTATGAGGATCTAGAAAAATATCTTTATGCTAGTCATTACTACTTCTTGAGAGGCCTGAGACTTTACTGTTTGTGTGATTACCTTAGAAAATAATCTTGAAGTGACCCAGTGGCAAAATAGTTGGTTTGTCTTTGTTTCATGTAACAACTGCAATATTTTACGTGGCAGAGTCTTCTGCAGCCTGCTTAAACAAAACACACTTTTCATACTTTTTATCCTTTTTATTCTGCATTGATGACTGGCTGTGATGTTTTTGTGTGAATGAGTGTGTCTGGATGGAAATGAGCTTTGACTAGTCATCTTTTCTGTGCAGAAAATCGGTAATGTCAATTTTTTACTTTTTTTACCTTCCCCCCCCCCACACAAGGGATAATTACTTTTTCATATTTATCCAGAATCCTCCGTTTCATCTAAGGTACAAATAGTTATTTTGAATATCATTTGTCATGCAAGTATACAAAATGATGTGCAATAGCAAAGAACCTGCTAAAATTAGTTATATCAACTAATTCTCCAGGCACTAGTGAAGTAGACCTGAGACTGCTCTCCCAGTCTACTGGGTAAAGGCAGAGGAGATCCATGATTGAAGATCAGAGTGCCCCACGCTTGTAAGATGAAATGGTTGTGTTGACAGTAAACTGTATTAAGGTTTGCTCTCACTCTTTTCCCCTCTCTTCTCCAGGTCAATATCAATCTCGGGCACTTGCAGAGAGCATGCTCACCACCAGTGAATTTTTGAAAGAGATCAGTTATGAGCTCATCACAGGGAAAGTTAGTTTCCTGGCATCACATTTCAAAAATACGTCTTTAGGTGAGTGATTCTGAGAAACAGAAGTTCTAGGCAAGACAGTCATGTCTTTAGGGTTGGTGTGTCTCCTGTTCAGCAGTTAAAATGCACATGGATACAGCTCTGCTCTCTCCATGGAGAGGCATTCTGTTGTTCCCTCCATTCCCTATGTATAAAGGAGTGCTTGTCTCCTTCACCTTTGTGGTGGCAGTTCATAACCCTCTGGCAAAACATTTTTAACACTGCGTCAGCTGTTGAATGTAATGGCAGGGCACCCATAAGTACACAAATGTTTTCTAGTTTGCACCCTTAGCAAGGTTTTAGAGGTTGTTTTATAGTGTGTGTTTCTTTGTAATCATCAGATGTCACCAGTAGCTGTAAAGCCACAGAACTGAAATTATACAACTGTGGTTCCTTTTTTTTTTTTAATTAATCCAATTGGTAAATCAGTAGATAAAAGTATTCTCCCTCTCTCTCTTCCCTGTATCTCCAGTCACTTGCCCCAGTGCAGATTTGACATCGGCTATGTGAGAACATGGGTGTATGTAATGTTCGATGTCGTTTGTCTGAAATGGTTTCCAGATAATTTGGTGTTGCTAATTCTGATCTAGGTGATGATTTGGACAAGCTGCTGGAGAAGATGCTACAGCAGCGAGGGGAAAGTGTCATTATTCCTTTTAATGGAGATGTTAGCGAGTGTGTGTCATCTCAGGAGGCAATTGCCATGGTTTCTACACAAGAACCAGGTAATTTTTTAACGTGCAAGATACAAAATAAGTGAGTAGCTTGTTAAACATTAAAATGCATACACCTCAGAAGAATCTGAGGGCACATTTGCAGTCAGTGTGCCAACCTTAAAATACTAATACTGCCAGCTAAATGTAGCAATACAGCAGTTTCTCAGACAGAAAATATCTGTAATAACCTTCAGCAACTTTTTTCCCCTGATGTTTTTGTATTTTCTAAGTTAAAACATGTGATTTTCTGTTAGGCATCAGGCCAAGTAGAGAAGATGTTTCTTTGTAACACTGGAAGTGTGAATTCATCTCATCTTTTTGCACCAAGGAAAGGAATGTAACCTTGAGTTCAAGGCAGAGGGGAATTGTGTTCTCCTTCTGATCTCCTCAAGTGTCCTCCTCCCTGGTAATATGCATTAGAGACTTGTGCTCTGAGGCTTAAACTTTTAGGGAATGTGTTTTAAGATCTTGGACTGAAAGTGCCCGGCAAGTGTAATTTGTAAATTGTTGATCTGAGATGTGTCTTATTCAGGATAATGTGATAAGATGCTTAGGTGCAAAAGGTAAGCTAGGATTTCCTGTCTAAGATTGCTAATTTTCAGAATTATTTAGCTATTCAGAGTTTCTAAACATACTTTCCCTTTCATATCACAATAGCAACAAAAGATACGCTGAACTGTTGTGAACACTGAGATACTTTCAGGTCTAGTAGCAAAGCAAACTGAACCTCCAGTAAGGCTTTTTGCTGTGAAAGAAAGTATGCTCTTAGTTCATGTTAGTTAACTTAAATTCATCAGTTTGGTGTTACATCTGAATGAAAGCAGAATGGTTTATTGTCTCCACGTGGATCAGGAGATCCAACTAGAAGGGCTGCCGGGCACTTTGTTCTGGCACCCTCAGAAGTACAAGTAAAAGTCTCGAGCTTCCTCAGAGGATTAATTTGAAGGGAGAAGGATCTTTAGATTCTGGGTTTTTTTTTCTTCTTACTGTGTACTTTGTTTTAAACCTTCATATTTTCTCAAACAATTATTCTGAGTTTGTTTTGTCTTTGACATGTGGCTGTACAGTGGTTGAAGCTATTGAGAAACTGCCTGAACAAAAAAAATAAAGAAGTAAGTCTCCTAGGCAGTGAGAGGGTCCTTTCTTCCATAGCAGATCTACTGAAATGGGCACTGAGGCACATTTGAACAGGAGTTAAGCACATGTACACACACACACACACAAACACGTGTCCCTGTGTAAAACCAACACAGTAGAAAAAATGGCATAAACAAAAACAATAATACCATTCTTAGGACTTAATCTGGTAATCTGCAAGTTGAAAATACTCAGTGGTTAATGAAGCACAGATTGTTGGACATAGAATTTACCTAATGGAAATACTGAAATGGAACATGCTTTTTATTTTGAGGAACTATTAGTGCCCTTGTCAGTCCATCAGTTTTCTGCATTTAGTGTTATACTGACGTTTATAAAGTCTCAATAAATCCGAGTTTCAGGAGAACATTAGAGCTCTGTACCTCTCTCTCTGCTTTTTGTATATGTACATGTATGTACACATGCACATCTTTATATATATGTGCATGCATATTATGTATGTGTTGGTTCATTTAACAGAATGCATTTCACAGTGCTGACATTGAGGTTTCCTCAGGTTGCACTGTTAAAAATCCTTAAAACACTTAGGGCATTTTAAAAAATGGGCAGTGCTGTACTTGAGGTCATCTGATATATTAGCACATTTTGATCAAAGAAAGAAAGTTGGCATTTGTGATCTGGACCCAGTTCTCCAGAGTGTTGAGATTTATTCTGGTGAGTGATTTTTTTTTTCCTGGTAATAGAGGGTAGGCTGTTAGGAGAGAGATGTTTTGCTGGGGGGGTGGGAAAGTAAACATGTTTCTTGTTGTGTTTTGTTTTCTTTTTCAAACAAACACACTCTAGATTTGGATGTTGATACCTTCCAAATTTACCAGCCACAGCTCACAGTTGCCAGAAAGCTCTTGTCCCAGGTTTGTGCTATAGCAGACAGTGGCAATCAGAGCCTGGATCTGGGCCACTTCAGCAAGGTGGACTTCATCGTTATTGTGCCTCGTTCAGAAGTCCTGGTGCAGCAGACCCTTCAACGGATTCGACAATCAGGTAAAAGGGAGAGGAGGGGAAACAGGCTGATAAACCAGAGTATGTGATGTGATTACATCATTACTGGTGCAAGGGGAAACCTAAGTTGCTCCAACGTGTCTTTTGTCTTCATGGTTTGCGCTTTATTTTACTTTTTTAAAAAATCATTTTACAAAATCATTAAGACTCTGGAAAATACATAATTGACCCACGCTTCAGAGTAGTTTATTCCTGCTTCTTTAATTCAAATGACATTCAAAGTCATATACATAGCACCATGCTAAGTTTATGAATATGACAGCAATATATCTTTACAAAGACTAGTTGTATTGACACAAACATTGAAGCAGAGCATGAAAAACATGATATGATACTAGTGAGAATCAATTTTATATAAATTAATAATTTTTGCAAAGGAAAGGTCAGGATAACTTTTTCTGACTCAATATATTAGCTTAATGTGGGCAAGTTTGGCCTAGGATCATGGAGCATAGCCAACTGAGTGCTGCTTTGGAAATCTTTGTGGAGGCTTGATTTTTTTTTCCCCCTATTTTTTGATAATGTGAGAAGTTTTTGATAGGTCTTTAGGCACTTTTTGGAGGAAATCCAGAAGCCAAGAAGGACATTTTTGCCTCCGTTGTGAGAGAAATTGTATATGGATAATCATCTTCTTACTGGGGCCTATCAGTGGTTTGGCGGATAAGTGGCAACTTCTCATTGAAAAGATTTTTGTTGTATTCTTCTTTTTGACAGGTGTGCTTGTCGACTTGGGCCTAGAAGACAATGGAACAGCGTATCAGAGAGCTGAGAAATACGTGGTTCGGCTGGACAATGAGATTCAAACTAAATTTGAAGTTTTCATGAGGCGAGTGAAGCAGAACCCCTACACGCTCTTTGTGCTGGTTCATGACAATGCCCACGTGGATTTAACAAGGTAGCTGCTTTGATCTGCTGAAGGAAAACCATCCTCTCCCAGCATCTTCCCGTTAGGTTTTTCAAAAGACTTACTATCTTAGACACCTATTGCTTTCTCTAGGCATTTTTAAGGCCTTACAGTCAGAAATAATGTCTTTTGGTTGCCCATGATATTTGATAACTAATTCTGATTCAGCTGAAGTGAGACTAGTTTCAGGTTATTGGATGCCTAACAGGACTGTTCTGAGGGTTACATGCTATGGTGCTGAAATTGAGGGGAAAATGCTGAATTTTGCAACTTTCGTTGTTCTTGTCTTTTTTTCCTATTTGTCTCCTTTGCCTGTACTGAAACCCAAATGTCTCCAGTGTTCACAAGCTGATTGTGCTTTAGTTCATGTTTTTATCCCTGATAATAACGTTGTTTGTGATATGAGATATGACATACAGATGTTTAAGTCTGCATCATGTGCAAGATGTCATAGCTGCTGTAAGAAAAAACCAGCTGCATTGAATTTGGACAGCTTTAGGTCTAAACACAACACGTACACATATGCAAAAAAACATCTCTTCACACCAAATCAAAATTTCACCTTGAAAGAAGAAAGAAATAAGTAAAGCTGATTATTCTGCTCTTGTTCCATGAGTAAACTAAGGAGAATAATCTTAATGTGGTCTAAACATGGTGTGTAAGGTTGTGGGATTCATTTCAATATCAGAAATAATGAAAAGTGTCTCTGCCCATGGCAGCAGGGTTGAAACTAGATGGTCTTTAAGGTCTCTTCCAACTCAAACCATTCTATGGTTCTGTAATAAACAAAACACTTTCCTTGAAGGACAGCTGAAAATAGACAAAAGCAACGTTATTTCTACTTGGTCTTCCCCATCACATTTTTGTTACTGTCTTTGCTATACATTGAATTTGGAATTCCTGAATATATCATGGAAGTGAAGGAAATTCCAGAAGCTGAAAATCAGAACATCAGCAGACTTTCAGGTTCCCCAGCCTTTTACAAATTCATTGTTACAGATGGGAAAAGCCATTGGATTTAGTAAAATTTCTACCGTATCCTATCCCCACAGCTCATGGAACAGTGTTTCTTAATGAGAGAGATTTCATCAGCTTTGGCTTATTTTTGGCTTCCTCCATCTGATGCTTTTTTTTAATTGTCACACTAATCCACCTTCTCACTGTCAACAGATTTTGATCCTTTATTTAGGTGTTTGTTGTTTTTCCTTGTTTTCCTAAGTTTACCCACAGAGAACAGTCAAACTTTTTTGAAGTCTTTTACCTTTCTGAAGAGATTTTTTTGAGCTATGATTCTCTGTGTCATGGTCATTTAGAGATTTTTCTGCAGGAAGAGAGTAATCCATTGAATTTCAGGATGTCAGTAAGGAAATTCTTTGCATTCTTATTTCTGCAGTGCCATTTCAAATTCCCTGTCACATGGTGAGCCTAATCATGGTCTGGCTGATAGAGTTATTAATTGCAGGGAGGTGCTTGAAGCATTCAACCTCCTTGTTCTTCAGGTCAGCTCTTTTCCTTATGCCCTGCAAACACAGCAGTCCAGGATCAGCTCTAGCAATGAGGTACATTGGATACAATCTGACACTGTGGTAAGTGTTTAACTGTTAATTTTAACTGTGAATTTTAATGTGGAATTCACACCTAACAGAATCTAGAAAATGTGTGTGTTAGGAGGGAGCTCTTCCTCTGCTAGAGTTTATTCTCTCAGATTCCAGATGGACAGCCCTGGGATACTGATGGTAGAGGTGGCATTGATATTTAGGACCAGGAATTACACATTTTTCTTTGTCCAGTCATGTACAGTGAGAAACTACTTTCTGTGCTCTGGTCAGACAAAGCTATGTAGACATGCCATAAAGCTCCAGAGCTGGCTTTCCCTTTTCAAGCAGTCTGACTTTTGACTGTGAGTTATATGCCACATAGCCTGTCAAGTCTGTTCATTACTTTCCCAGTCATAATTAAAGTCGTGTACTAGGTTAAAAAGTTTTGGTATGGTAGGTGCTGTCATTGTGCAGAGGAAAAATCCTTGTGGATATCCTCCACTATTAACTTTTTTCATCGTTTCAGCCAGCTGATTCTGAAAATGTTTTGGATAAACCTGCTTAAAAATAGCATTTTCTCCTATTACTTGTTTGGTATATTTTTATCAGATTTTATTTCATTTCTGCAAAGCATCTTAAAGTGGGAGCCATAAAAAATAGTTAATGTAAAATGAGGGAGTGAATGAATATTCTAAGTTTGCTTTTTGCTTGATTGTTAATATAAACCATGTGGTGACCTTCTGTAAAATGGTCCAGACAATTTTTTGTTTCCCAAAAGTAAAAAAAATTAACAGCTTTCAGTTTTCTGATTAAAAAAATAACCCACAAAAAAAAGGTAGAGACTGTAGGTGAGATTACTGGAGATTACTGCTGTTGTGAATGCACGCTGTGCTTCCATCAAAGGCTTACGAAATTTGAAACACAAATATTCTGCCTTTCTGATAGCTGCATGCAGATTTATATTCCAACAAAAAGCTTATTAATTTCTGGTTTCCATTAGAAAAGTATGTAGACTCTGACAATCAGGAACAACTTTGGAAATTAATAATCCTTCTCCTTTCAGGTTGTACTCTAAATAGAAATGAGATGACAGGTGTCAGTAGATATAAAGCCAGAGATAGGGAGTCAGAAAATAATTAGCAGGATTCTAGTAACCCCCTGCAGTCATAGATAGGAGATAGACTGAAAAATTTGCAAGGACCTACACCTATCTTTCCTAGCTGTAGGCAAATAATAAGTTAAATAAAAAACAATATAAATTTTATTGTATTCATTGAAACAAATAAATAGCATCACATAGGGAGAATGGATAAAAAGAAAGGATTCTTTGGTTTGGAAAGTGCTTTCCACTTATTTTTTAAAGTGACACAAAAAATAAAAATGTGTTCCAGTTTTCCTTATATTTTTGCTCTTTGTGTGTGAAACAGGATGATGCAGCAAGTGAAGACAAGCTATACTTTGGTTTGAATGAATACAGCAAATCCCTCCAGTGGGGAGTCACAAGTCCCCTTTTGAGATGTGATGAAACCTTTGAAAAAATGGTCAACACACTTCTAGAAAGGTAAATAATAACATGGAAGCCTGAGATTCTGCCCACTTGGGGTCTTAAAGATACATCTTTATGAGCCCCATTACGGGCGATGAAGACATGATGACCTTTAATGTTGATCTTGGAATACATGAAGTATGTGCAGTTTTATTTTTGTAACAAATTTAGTGCAGTTGGAGAAGGGAGTGGATATCCTTCATTTGTTTTTATAAGAGATCGGGCCCATTCAGCAGCAATCTGGGCTCAGCTGTGCTGCTCTCTTCTTTTGGCTCAGCCCTCACCAAGCTCAGAAAGTACCAGAGGTTTTGTACCTCACCACTTCTGGTCTCTCTCTTGTTGGTGGTGAGGGACATTGTTTCATAAAGGTAATTTTTGTTATTTCAGTAGTTGGCCATGTTTTTGGTTCCTGCAGCTCAGAGCCTGTTAGTACCCTGCAGCTGCCTGAAAAAGCCACTTTCATGACACATACCCAAGATACAATTAAATGTGCCCATTACAGGAATGAAGGGAATGCTGTCATTTCCAGCAATGGGGAGTTAATCTCCTCTGCATATCAGCAGGACAGATCCCTTACAGCACTTCAAATAGTTCTCGTGTTTTCATATTTTCTAGAACAGGATTGTTCTGTGTTCAGTACTGTGTTTTCTGTTTTAATTAGGTCAATATAATAGTTGTAAATGTATCTGTATTTATTAAGTGAAATTTAATATCAAATGTGTTAAATTAGCAACATTAATAATTAAGTACATAATTAATACTTAATATTTGTTATCATCTACAAATATGCAATAATAATTAGGTCAGTTTCATAGGCTTCTCCCATTCTTTCTGGTGAAATCCAATGGAAGATATAGTGGTCACTATCACTCGCTTTCTGTTAAAATGTGGGTGGGGAAAAGGCTGAAGGAGGATTTACGTATGTGCAAATAATCATATCAGATTAGGATAAGACTACAAATTGATGGCAGGTGAACCTCTCTACCTTGGAGCCAGGTGAATCTCTGCCTTGGAGCCAGGATATGTTTTTATGTCACAGTTTATCGATTCAGCCTCTGCTTTCAAGGAACTATGCTGTTCTGTCTGGGTGGGTGAGCCATTCAAGCTTACAAGCTCAAAACATTGCAGACATTTGTGTGTTATAAAAAAGGCTGCATTTGTTTTAGTAGCAGAAGTGCAGCGGGTACTTTTATGGCAGGAAGAGTAAAAAGTGTTTTAAAAACTTACTGATTTAATGACTGGCTTATGGTATCCAGAACAAACTACTGTATCTACTGGTTAAACATAACCCCAAAACTTATTTTAAATGGATGTCATATTGTCTATTAGGTTGCTCAAGAAAGAGACCAGAGAAATTTGGAACTTAGTTTTTTTAATTATTTGGACTTACGTGGCACAAGACCAGTACTCAAGGCATAATAGTGTAGTGTTTTTCTGTATTATGGTGGCAAGTGAGCTCATGGGAAATGTCTAGAAACTGAGTGGGTTTTTTTGCTTGAGTAGGTTTTAATTTTTTTTTTCTTAACATTTTACTTCATATTTGTTGTCACTGCAAATAGCTGTAATGAAAGAAAAGATGTTGGCTATGTAAGTTAAAAGGCAAAATGGAAGTTCAGATTTGGCTCAGAGCCAGCAATTCCTATTGGTAAGTCCAACTTTCTGCTGAGAAGTTGAGAGATGTGAAATTATGAAGTACTTCTCTCAGAAACCACTTGAAGCCACGATGATCCTCAAGTTTGTAAAAGAAAAAGCTTGTGTAAAGCAAAACAATTATAAGCATGTGCTCTTGGAATAAATCGGATCTGAGGTATTCTCACCTCCATCGTCAAAGATCTTTAGCTGAAATTTTGGGCCAGATGAGGGTTACAGAAGTTTATCATTCCTGTTACTTGAGCTCAGGACTTGGGCCAAATGCAGAGGATTTTTGTTCAAAATTTTTGTCTATGAAAATGGAAGGCTTCATTCTTTGAGCACTACTGGGAAAAATAAGCACTTCTTTACCGTGCAGTCCTGCGTTTTGGCTGATTTTCAGACATTCCTCTGATTTTGCATGTGCTAATGCAGAACTGTGTCTCCCCCAAGGTACCCCCGGCTGCACAGCATGGTGATCCGCTGCTACCTTCTCATTCAGCAGTATTCCCAAGCTCTGATGGCCCTCACCACCATGGCCTCTCTGAGGGATCACAGCACACCTGAAACACTCAGCATAATGGATGACCTTATCACTTCTCCCGGAAAGGATAAGAATGGCTGTGGCCACATGCTCGTCATTCGGGTGCCGTCGGTGCAGCTGGCCATGCTGGCCAAAGAGAGGTTACAGGAAGTAAGGGACAAGTTGGGGTTGCAGTATCGCTTTGAGATCCTCCTTGGGAATCCTGCCTCGGAACTCACTGTCGCGAAACACTTCGTGACACGGCTGAAGGTTAGCAGAAACTGAATGTTTGTTGGTGTGCTTGCTGTAGTCATCTGGCTGTTGTACATGTTTTGTGTTTATTCCCACATGTTTCTAGGTTAATAATTCTGTAGGGAAAGGGCATGCGTTCTGTATCTGTCACTGTGAATGGATTTCTGTACTTGGTGCATAAATGATAGAGAGACTTGGAACAAACCTGAATTGTTACTGGGCCACGAAGTCAAACATCAGCTGTTATCTCACTTCTTGAAGTTGAATAACAGTATGCATTGGATAGGGTTCATCTCTAAAAGCAGAGCTCAGATCTCTGTAGGCAAACTAATTATTTCCACCAACTTATCTGTCTGTCTAGTGTATCTGTTGTCTGCTCTGTCCATCCATCTTCTGCCCTTCTGGTAACTGGTAAAGTATGCTGTTTGTCACAGATTTCTTTCCTCAACCCCCTGCATGCTGAAAGCCTGAAGTGGGTACATGCATATATGCCTATCATATATGCACCAGCCTAAACGTTTGCATGGATTTACAAGAGCATGGTTTAAGTAGCCAAACCCACTTCCTGAACTAACCTCGCTACATTAAACAAAGAGGCGACGGGTCGCCTGCCTTAGGTATCAGCCTGAAAGTAATACTGGTTATTACTGATCTGTCCTGATCCTTGCTCTGAGCCTCACAGAGAGATTGATTCTCTGCTTCTACTATGAGTTATACACTGTATTCAAAACCACAGAGAAGAGGAAAGAATTTTGTGAGCCTTTCTGAAAGAGCCTGCCTACGGCCAAAAGCAGATAAAATGTCCTTTAAAGAAGCTATGAGTCTTGCTTCTCAAACTTTATCTGCAGCAGTCTTACTTCTACAGGAAGAAAGTAGTCTTAAATGAGAAAACAGTGTGTGAGATAGCAGCTCTGTGCTGGTGGCTTTTTTTGGATAGGCATTAATTCCAACCTTAAATAATTTTGGACTGAGTCCTGTGAGGGCTTCTTAATAGTGCTTTGCTATAATGGGTTGCAGCCCTTACACAGTGCTGAAGCAGCCTGTGAGGCCTTTGGAGCAGATCAGGATTGACTGTGGAGCTGTTGCAGGTCTGGAATAGAGAAATTTTATCAAGTAGAGATTGAAAAACTTCTAAATAATTCTTCTTATTCCTTTCTCCAAAACATAAGATGCATTTTTGGACTAAACAAAGCTGTAGGGTTCTGGATTTGTTTCTTTTCTTGCAGGTTACTAGAAGAAAAGCCCTCAAATCTGAACCTTGCATATGAAGGGAGTGAGGAGAGGAATTCAGTTGCCCAAATATTGTCTTTTTAGGTGGGGTGTCCCAGTAGTATTTCAGAATGATAAAGGTCACCCGTGAGGCTTGTGCTGCACTACCATACCTGCTAGTCTGGTGCCTGAGATAACACAAGATTTCTGACATGGTATGAGCGTATGTTTGGGAAACTGATTCCCACTATAAAATTCATCAGCCACACTACCATTGAGCCTAGCTTATTGCAGACAATTTTTATTTAGTCTCTGTGCTGCTTGGCATTTGTTCTGATGTTAGGTGGAGTACCAAAGCTGGACTAGAGCCAATGGAGAGCTGATTGTTGGCTGCTTTCACTATGAGCACCCCAGCCCTTTTTTTGATGTATATGTGGGGAGAGAGCACTATGAGGCTACTTAGTGCTTTCTGATGAGGCTGAGGCTCAAAATGTGGTCCCACCAGTAAATACTCTCATTTGCAGGAAGGATGAGAACTCATTATGACTGTTTTCAGAGGTGGGGAGGGAAACTTTATAGGTGTTAGTGAACCCAGCTGAAAAGTTACACTTAACTTAGCCTGTCTCTCAGGTGGCATTAGCAGGGTGTGTGATGGCACGGCAGGGCAGGGAGGGTGGGCAGCTGTCTCTGCAGTGCTGGTGGCTACACTGTTCCCCTCTCTGTCAGACAAGCCTGCTGGTCAGCCAGACCAGCCAGACAGGTCATTCTTCTCCATCAGGGAGCCAGAGGTACAGAATGAAACAAGAGATGGAAGACAATTTAAATAACTATTTCACTGACCGGGGATGCTGTCACGGCATACCCTTTAAGTGTACCAAGAATCAAACTGTTTGGGAGACATTCAGAAATGAAAAGCCCTGAGAGCTGCACCTCTCTGCCATTCCTGAGAAAGATGGTCAGGAAATACATCTTCTGGATGCAACTTTACAGCTCAAAGCCCCAGGCAGTCATTCTTTTTAGGTCTTTATGCTAGTGAAAAGAAAATCAAGGAAAATCAGAAGAAAAATTGTCTTCCACTCTTTCACTTTCTCGTCGTGCACTTTCAGAGAAACTTCTGTCATTGGAGAGGCAGGGGAACACACAGCTGGACTAACCTTGTTGAGGCAGAAATTCTCTCTCTGCTGCCAAGGCTGCTTTACCAAGCCATTAGATACTGCTGGGTAATTTGAGAAAAAAATTTTTTCAGTAAGCTCTGCTGACCCAGGGGAACTGAAGCATGTAAGGACATGGGACTGATGTTACCGGCCTTTCCAGTGCTAAGGGAAAATGGTGCGGTTTTGTGGTCTTGGGCCTTGATAGACTGTAGGTAAGGAGTTCTTTCAGCTGGGATTACCTCCAGGGAAAGGTGAAATGTGTTTCTGTCATGTAATCTTTCGTTGTATAAAATAATAAACAAGGTTCATTGGCCCATTTTTGTACTCCACTTGAAAGTCTTACTTTAGCTTTACATTAATGTCTTTTATCTGTGCCAAATTGAACTCATCGACTGCTTTTTTCCCTGACAGACCACACTAATACCACACCAGGTGAATGTTTCCAGCACTGAATAACATACGCTATACGTCCTTTTTCTTTGCATTTAATGCTTGGCTAACAGTTGGCTACCAGAACACAAATGCATGCCTGTACCCAAGGTCTCCTTCATGTTGTCCATTGAGTAAGCAAGCCCTATATACAAAGCAAAAGCAGGAACTGATGAAAAAAGAAAACGGGTGAAGATTTGGAAGATGTTATTTAGGTGTGACTGGAATATTCTGTGTTCACAGGCTTGGAGGGGCAGTGAGCAGGATGACTGGATTCCTCGCACCTATCAGGATCTGGAAGGTCTACCTTGCATTGTTATTCTAACTGGCAAAGACCCTCTGGGAGAGACTTTCCCCAGGTGCTGTTATTACTCTTTCAATATGACTGCTCTCTAACATGTTTAGATAAGTGGGGTTGATAGCATCTGGTTGTCTTGCCACAAAAAAAGTGTATTTTTGAAGACTTTAGTTAAGAACCATTTAAAATTTTGGGAAGTGCAATTTGTGAAAAGTCATGCTGCTGTACTGGGTGGGTCAGTGTCTGTGCGAAGTACCAAGGAGCACAACTTATGTGCTGAAGATTTTAAAATAATTTTATATGTATGGGCTAACAAAATTGTTCATGAATATTTAGTAAGCAATTAAAGATAGGGAGTATTCTTCAAAGTCAGAGAAAACAAAAACTTCTTTTTTTTTTTTTTGTGTTGCCTTTTCCAGGTCGTTGAAATACTGTGACCTTCGACTAATTGACTCCAGCTACTTAACTCGTACTGCATTAGAGCAAGAAGTAGGCCTGGCATGCTGCTACGTCTCCAAGGAGGCAATTCGAGGGCCTATTGTAGCTCTTGACCTCAGTGAGAAGGAGCAGGAGAAGGCAAATGGTAGCGAGAATGACTCTGATGAGCTGCTGATAGACTTGGACCGGCCCCAGAGCAACAGCAGCGCTGTCACTGGAACCTCAGGTCAGTTGTTCTGCTGTTGGTCTGAAAAACAAGTCTTTATTCCTGCGTCATTGGAATTTGGATGCAAACAGTGAGATGTTTTCTTAAATGTGGGTTGCTTAGCTGTATCCAGCTGCAGGCTAGACAATGAAATGTTAGTTGCAGATTCTTCACACAGTGAGCAATTTTCCTGTCTAGTGCTAAAAGGAGATGGTGTTTCAGTGGGAGGGATGGTATGCCATAGCTAAGTGTCCCTTGGGATTTTAATTTTTAAACTTATATTTCGCATTTGTTGCTAGCTTTGTTCAGGGATCCTGAAAAAATCTTAAAAATCAGAGCAAAAAGGGCTAGTATAAAATTCTAGGAATAGAAAAATGCTCTGTAACTCTGGGAATACCTGTGGGTGAGGATGGATATTTGCCTCCTTGCCAAGACCAACAGAATGGTTGGGTCTTGCCCTACCTCTTCAGGCATCAGTGAAGCCTCACCTCCCACCAAGCCTTCCCCTTGCATTCTGCAGACACTTCTGGGTCCTTCCCTTTGTTTCCCTATGAGTTTGAGGTACTAAGACAACTGAACTGGGTCTTTGCTATGCCCCAGGTCTTCCCATACACTAACTAAACATGACTGGTATGGAGGAGGGGACATAGCCCAGTTCATGTTCAAATTGCAGTGAAATAAATGCTCTGTTGTTCAAAGAAAGGAAGATGCAACTGATCTGTGTACAAAGTGGTTTGTTAAACTTGACTTTCAGAACGTTATACCATCAAATTCCACATCCTACATGGGAAATGATAGCTAGAACACAGAGATTAGGATTGAACAGTTGGAGCCTGAACCCTGTTGCAGCAGTGCGTTTGCCTCTCCAGCCAAAGGGACAGACAGATGTAAATGATTTCTTTTTACATGGTGAAATGCTGACCTAAGCCACAGCAACACTCATTGAACAGAAGTATTTGTATGTTAGGATTGTTGCATAGATCAAATGAATTCATGGTTTTCTTATGTCAGTCAGTAACTTTTCATTGCCTGCTTTTTGTTTTCCCAGGTTCCCTGGCTGACAATGGTGTGAGCTCCTCGAGTGCCGCAGACAAGTCTCAGAAGCAGGCACCATCCCTTAACTTCCAGACTGTGGCACACAGCTCAGTAGATGAGGGAACTTACTCCAGTTTTACAGCCAGAGAGACCCTGAAACAAGAATGTGACTCGCTGGGTAACCAGATGGCGAGCAGCACCACTCCCAAACTCTCCTCACTGTCTTCAGTCTCCCAGACCTTTCAGTGGCCTGCCCAGTCAGCCAAGGACAGCAAGGCCCTCCGTGTGGCGCTGCCACGCATTGTCATCCTGTCCAAAGCTGCATACTGCCTCCTGAGCTCACAGAAAAATGGGAATTTGCCTTCCTCCTCTTCCCTCCTGCCTCATGCTGACGTGTCTTGGCTGAGCTCTCTGAGGCCTCTGCTTCACAAGGACATGAGCAGTGAAGAGCAGTCTCTGTACTACAGGCAGTGGACGACAGCCCGACAGCACCATGCGGACTTCAGCAATCAGGTTGAGGCATCTGACACCAGGACTTTTCACCCCAGGAGGCTGCTTTTGACAGGACCACCACAAGTAAGAGCACAGCTCCTTCATCTTGCAGCGGTCTGAGAGGGCAAAGTTTGCAGTGATGTGTTTTGAGGTCAAAAATCTAAAGTCAAATTTTAAGGCTAAGTCCATGCTGAAAGTGGTAAGGAGAGGAAAGATGATGCTTTGTCATGTTTTAGCCTAAATGAAACACATGTGGGTGGCACTGGGCATAACATTGCCCTGAGCACATCAGGAGAGAAGCAGTTATCACTGCTGATCTCCCTGCATACAAAAGTGACACAGGCTGTGGCCAGGTTGTGCTCAGAGACCAATTTAGTAAAAGTGTTTTCAGCGTAGTGGGCACTATTACATCTTGCAGCGTTTTCAGGCAGAGCTGAACACAGAGCTTTGGAATACACCCAGAGGCATTTATCTGAAATTTACCCTTCCGTTGTAATAGTTTGGGTTGGCATTTAGACTTTTTTCCATCTCTGGCTCAGGTTGGAAAGACTGGTTCCTACTTGCAGTTCCTAAGGATTCTCTTCCGCATGCTGATCCGGTTGCTGGAAGTAGATGTGTATGATGAAGAAGAGATTAATGCCAGTAAGTATTTAGTGGGCGTTCTTAAAATGTTTCATAAAGAGCCTATGTTATATATTTTTCAGCAAGGAAGTTTTTAGGCTCACTGAAAGACTATGAATTACACCAACTACATGTCCTCTCCATTGGTGTGTAGCTAGACTTACTCTAGGTGTCTGCATATATTTCAATTTCGATATAGATTAATAAAAAAGTAAACTTTATAATGGGCTTATCTGAGAACTAATAAGTGTATTTTGGATTGATGCATTTGTATAGCACTCAAATGAAAGTGTGCACCAAGCTGTAAATGGGGAACATCTGCCCATGTATTCTCTTTTTGCGGGTTTTTAAGTGCTGGCTGCTTTTAAGCAGACAGGACATTTAAGAACATTTTGTTCCTGGCTGAAATGTAACTATTATTTATATTTATTTATAAGTTGTATACCAATTTTCAGTTCGACTGTCTCCTGTCTGCAGTTTGCAGGTTTCATGCTGAGGACAAAGGGGAGCGGGATCCTCTTTGGGTTTGTGCTCGTTTGTCAGATCTCACAGATCCATTAACTGCTGTGGCAGGACTTTGCCTTGAGAAGAGCAAAACCTTCTAAAAATTAGTCCTCTTCATGGTGTTCTTTACGTAACTCTGTAGTTTTGTAGGGAAATTTCTGTGGTGCATAGCTCTCATGACCGTTAGACTGACATTCTGAGAATGTAGTTGCTGTCAAACCTTTGAAAAGACTAATTTATATTTCTGTTCACACAGTGCTATTAAATGGAAAAAAAAAAATGAAGATTTTCCTTTGGTTTGGAGCTTTGGGGGCAGTTATTCCCTCATTATTTGAACTAAAGTACCTCAGAAACTTAGGATGAAATATCACGATGTAAGAGATGTTCTGCATCATGCCGACTGGCCTGTTGAGATCACAGCAATGTGTCACACCCCTGCCAGGAATGCATGGAACTTCAGCACAAGAGCAGTTTGGGTTTGGTTGGGGTTTTTGGTTGTGGCTTTTTTGCTCCCACTACTTTTGTTGGAATGCTTCTCCAGAAGCACTAGTGTTCTCATTATTTAAAATAGTACTTTATTCTCCAACCCAAATATTTATACACATTCTCTTTGGGACCAAAAAACATATTAATTTAAATTAAAATACTTTTTCTCTTCTGTGAGATTTGCTTCTTTGGAGTGGTCAGGCAGCTATCTTACCTCCTCTTCAGCATTCATCTAGGTAGGCTGGATGTTCTTACAGGATCCTCACAAATGACAGGCTCGTTATTCTATTTCTCTGTTCTATTTTCAGTTTATCCTTCTGGTGCATGGGTGAGCAGAACTGAATGTTTAAGCAACCCAGCCTACAACTGCTCATTGTATTCCCCTGCCCCCATTGAAAGCCCCATGATTGATGAAACCTATAATTGCCCTGGTCTTTTCCATTCTCCCTTTTCACTGGCATTGATGCTTAGCTTGTACTCCAGGGTTCCTCAGCCACTCAGTCATTTCCAGCCAAGGTGCTCACAACCTGCTGCAGAAATGCTTGTCATTAGTCCTTGATGGTACATATGACTCACATTTTTTTCTGTTAAATATCACCAAGTTTTTGTTGTTAAAAGTGTTCGAGGGCGCTGAATTCTTTCCAGCTATCTTTGATTCCTTCTCCATGTTGACAATGACTCTTTGGAGTGTGCCACCAGTAAACTTAAGCCAATTTTTGGTTTAAGCTGGTGACATTAGTGAGAATATTAAACAGTATGCCCCTCTACCAACCTTTTAACATCATTGGTAATCTCACCTGCCTTAATGCTTACAGTGTTACATGCTGCCATCTTCTGTTTAGTCAACTCTTTCCATTTACTGACCATTCCCTCTCTCCGTTTTCTTCAGCTGTATTAATAATTTGTCCTTTAGTATCATACTTGAGTCCAGAAGGATAAGGTTCACTGCATTTCCTTTGTTCAGAGAAGTAGGTGTTTCATAGCCATATAATGAGAGTAACACAGGATTTCTTCAGTCAACCTATATTGCGTTTTATCACATATTTCATTTAATTAATTATTTCCTTCACCCTCTCCAAATTTTGAATATTACCAACCTCAAAGTAATGGACTCAGAGCTCTGTAGATTACTGTCTCTCTTCTTGCATCAGGGTAGGGTGATCATGTGCTTGCGCGTAGACCCAACCTTCATTTCACCTGAATTCACTTTTCTAAAATCAGCAACCTCAGTTACACACCTACTTTCTTGCGTTCTTCCATCTCATTTTGATCTGAATTGACTCATGTTCAAGCTGCATTCCGAAGGTTTTTTCTTTGGCCAGTGTTTTCTACCATTCCCATTGCTTAAACTTGATTTTCTATGTCAGACTTTTATCTGTTGGATCAAAGCAAAAAAGTTTCATTTGATCCTTGCTGGCCACATCCCATTCTGTAATAGGAGTGTCTCTCTTACTGCCTTTATCCTGTACCACCAGCGACTAGTTTGTAAATACATACAGCCTCTTTTTCCTTGCTTTCATCCTTCTGCCTTTGGATACTTTCGCTTCTCATTTACCCAATGTTCTTCATTCCATCACAGAGAGGCTCAAAATTACACCTGTGCCTTCTGCACAAATAGGACCATTCATCTGAGCATTTGTTCTTAAACCAGAGTGAATTACACCTCAGCAGCATGATGAGGAACAGAGCAGACAGATACCTAGGAGGTTCCTTCACCTGCACACAGTTTCTAGGGAATTGCCATTTCTTTGAAATGGCTTTGTGTGGATTGTAATTTCATTGGTAACATTTACGATGTTCAAAGATGTTGCTCTGTGTGTGTGTGCCTGTGTGAGTTCCAGTGCAACTGTAAAGCAGCAACCATCACATAAATATGATCTGGTGGGTATCTGATTCTGCTTACCTGAAGTGTGTTGTTGCAGATCATACCGAAAACAGCAAAATTACTCAGTCTAGCAATGACCACTGGCCAGACATTGAGATCTTCAGCAAAATATCTTTTGACCTGAGTGTACATGACCCTAAGTACAGAAATACAAGTCCTGTATACACAGAACAACTCTCAAGAGTGAAACAAGGTAAGTAAGATGTAGAAATTTTTGGGAATACTTTCCTACAAAGAATCAGTTTTTATTGCTTTGTTTGAACATGAGTTCACAAGAACCTTTAGTCTCCAAAATTATATGGAACAAAACAATTTGTGTGTTCTTTACAGTTTTTACCAGGATCACAATCTCTGTTTTTTAACACTCCTAAAATTTCTGTTAATTCTTTTCTTTGTGCACAGAAACAAGCAAAGAAACAAAATCAGAGGAACCTAAGAAAAGGGAGACCGTGTCCATGATGCTGACGAAATATGCAGCTTACAATACCTTCCATCACTGTGAGCAGTGCCACCAGTACATGGACATTAATCCTGCTGCACAGGTTGGTGTCAAGGTCTAGGAGTGTAAACTGCATCCTTGTTTTTTTATTGTGGTCTCTCCAGGCATACTGCCCTCATCTCGGGATTCATGCTTTCACCTTCCCTGAGATGCAATTGTTTAATTCTTCCATTCTCAGGGGAGATACTGAGCTACCGACCCAGGAGCACCAACTGTGTCTGCCACATTCTGAATGAGCAGTTTTCCTCTGCAGCTGCCTCTGGCAAAGGGTGAATACTGTGATTAGTTGTCTGAAGCCAAAGCATTATTCAGCCTGCCCAGAGGGTTTGCAGTGTCTAATGGGAAAAGACTGTAAAAATTAAGATAAATGCTTGTCTTACCTAAATTCCAGCCATCCACATCTGGGATGGGAGATGGCAAGGCCTGCTTCTTCCTCCCTTTGTATGTAACTCTGCATCCTTCTCAGCAGTAGCTTATAAGTCACTAGACAGAAATGAACATTTTAATCTGTTTAGTTAAAAAACTTTTAGTTTCTAAAGCAAACAGTTATGCTCACAGGAAACTGGCAAGTAAGATTATTCCTGGTTAATAGCTCACATTATTTCTTAACCACCACCAGCAGTTTACCTGGAAGTTCCTTATCTCAAATAATTTCTTCTTTGCTCGCTAATGTTTTCCAACAGCTTGCTATTAAGATATGGCAGCATAGACACCCCGAGCTGGCAGTGCACAATGCCAGTTCCTTCAAAGCAGCACCAGCAGGTCTGATCTAAACCTCAGGCTTCATTAAGTCCATTGACAGAAGCAAATCCTCCCCAAGCACATCCGTTGTTCCTTCCACTCATCTTTGTGTATGTGGTCAAACATAACTAGTGCTAATAAATATAAACATCTACTTGTATGTGCCAGTGTGAGCTGTGTATATAGAATTAAGATAATTAAGCTCAGGGATATTACGCTTTCAAAGAGGAGTCATTGGATAGCAAACATTATGAAGGGAGATTCTTAAATGCTTTAACAGAACGTAAATAAAGTCCCTTGCATTTTCCATCTTAGGCTAATTATTTCAGTTTTTAGCAAAGATTATAGAAAACTCATTGGTAAGAATAAGTGATTTGACTTTGTAGTAAGACAGATGCTTTTGTAGGATGAAATCTATCAGCTGTGTAGGCATTTGTATACACTTACATGGTTCAGTGAAGTGCTGTGCAAACTTAAGCTCACCCACATTCTTCATAGCCTTGTTAATGGTGTGGTCTGCTTTGGTCACACAACTGTTTAGGAGAGTATTGCCACAGGAAGAATACCGTACTAATACAGTAGTGCTCCTGCTGAGGTGTCTCAATGGCAGTGCATGCTACTGTGGAGGCACACCCACAGGCTGCACTGCTCTGTGACTCTTCTGGGGAAATTTATTTGGAGAGTTTTTTTTCCTTGTCTGTGTGTGCATACATATATATTTGACTTCTCTTTGTATATATTGATAAATAATTCCTGGCTGAAATGGACTTCAGAAGAGTCCAGTTTGGTCAAAGACCGCTACTGGTACAGAAGACTAATTATTTTAATAGCAAGGCCTAAATAATTTACCTTATTGTGGGGAAAATGGTTAATGAAAGAGAATGTTTTGTTATTCTTCTCTGATGGGTTCCAGTACTGTGACTGTAAGAACTCCTCCTTACAGACTCCTTACGTATTACCTGCTTGGAAATCTCTTTTTGCTGTTTGCTTGTGTTCAGGTGTCTGACTCCACTCTGCATGCATTCACGTTTTCATCCTCGATGCTGGGAGAAGAGGTTCAGCTGCATTTTATAATCCCCAAGTCCAAAGAGAACCATTTTGTCTTCAGCAAGCAGGGAAAACATCTCGAAAGCATGCGACTCCCACTTGTTTCTGACAAGGTGCGTGTGCTGCTCCTACCCATCTGCTGCATGCAGTCAGCTTGACATACATTTGCAAATTAATGGGGGGAGGTTTGTTCTGTTTTCTTTTTGTTTTAAAGTCCTTTGTGTAATTCTCGCCTGACTGTCCTTAGTATGGGTTTTTTGAGGGCAAACATCCTTTTTTCCATTCCTAGTGTCCAGTTCATATGTGTTGCAGTATCAGTGATCTTAAAATCTGGTATAAAAAATAAACAAATTAAAGTCTCTATCAGGAATAACCTGCTTTTTACCTAATGTTGCCAAAATATCTTGTGTTCCAGCAGAATCTGAATGCAGTGAAGAGTCCTATCTTCACCCCATCGAGTGGACGTCATGAACATGGACTCTTGAACCTCTACCATGCCATGGAAGGCATCAGCCACCTGCACCTCCTGGTAGTCAAGGAGTATGAAATGCCACTCTACCGAAAATACTGGCCCAACCACATCATGCTTGTCCTGCCAGGCATGTTCAACAATGCTGGAGTTGGTAAGAGACACCATCAGTGCATTGCTGTGCAGGTATCAAAATCTACATTGGACAGTGTGGATCATGCTGTTGCAGGAAACATTGCAGCAGCTCCTCACATTCCTGCTGTGATAATAGCAGCAATTTCTGTGCAAAAATGTGGAAGAACTGCTGTCAGGGGCATAGAATATATGTTTGCATGGATCACTGCCTTCTCAGTTTAAAATCTGATGTTTTATGGGCCATATTCACTCATTTTACTCAGCCCTGCTGTGTGAATGTTCATTCTTGATGTTTTACACATACTCAAATTGCAACATTTTAGTTAGCAGAAGGTAAATATTAACTGTAGCTGAACACTGAGGGCTTGAACTTTGGACTTTGTTTTCATGGATGCTGAGTTTATTCTGAAAGAAGTTTTAAGTAGCTTCAGTTTTAGAATCTCAGCCCCTTCTTGATTCAAATTACTTCATTATTGCCCACAAAATTGTGTTCTGCAGAGTGTCTTAAAACATCCAGTCTTCTTAGAATCTGCCTTTTAGATTTAATCACATGAAAAAAGGGACATACAGATTTCTTTTTAAACTAAGGTGTTATGAGCACTAAGTTCATAAAGGGTAATGACTGCAGATGTTCGTGTAACCTTTCTCTGGCAAGAGTGATAAAGTCTAATAAAGATGTCTGTACGTCTTCTTTATGGTATTTCCTCAGGTGCTGCCAGGTTCCTTATTAAGGAACTTTCCTACCACAACCTGGAACTGGAACGAAACCGCTTGGAGGAGCTGGGAGTGAAGCGCCAGTGCGTGTGGCCCTTCATCGTGGTCATGGACGACTCCTGTGTCCTGTGGAACGTGCACAGCCTCCACGAGCAGTCCAGGTTGGTACCCACCCACGCTGGGTCCCTGCACTGATCCAGCACTGACAGCAGCACATCTGTGACCGAGGCTCATCTCTAACATGTGGCAGGGCACTCGGAGCAGTAGGAAGGCCGTATGTTTGTCTTGTTGACCACCAACATTAAACCTGCTGCTGAACACTTCCACCTGACTGTCCCTTCACATCTGTGTCAGTACTGCCAGCAGACCTCTGCTTGTGGTTGTTCTTTGCCTAAAGCCACTCCTGCTTCTAGTGACTGAGTGATTTTTCAATATGTTACTTCTCTGATTTGTTTTGATTCAGTTTATGTTTCTCAGTGCAAACAGTTTTTTTGGAGAATTTAGAAAGTATTAAGATCTTGACCTTCTCAATGCTTATACTGTCCAGTACAGAGAAAATAGCATTTCAGAAATGATGTGTAAGGTGACTTCTTTTCCCTTCCTGAATTGCTATGTAAGAACTTATTCTGCTGAAAGGCTCCTTTTCTTGATGGCTACATTAGTTCCCTGTTGCTTAAAAAGTCTGCACTTACGCATGTATTTTTACAGCATCTGGAGTAAACATTCTCAGTTGTCAGTGGAATTTCTTGGTCCTTTTTATACACACATATGTCTATATATGCAGTGTATGTTATATAAAAATACTAAAGTGTGTTTGTATGTTGTGTATGATCATGTTTTGCAGCCAGTCCCTGGAGCCTGGGGGTTTCAGCAAGAATGTGTCTTTGAAAAGTGTCCTCCAACACATTGAAGCCACCCCCAAAATTGTTCATTATGCAATACTGGGTGTTCAGAAATGGAACAGCAAGCTGAACACCAGGAAAGCAAAGGCTCCATTCTCCAGGTGCCACGTGCGTGATTTTATACTGCTCAACATAGACCTGACCCAGAATGTGCAATATGATCTGAACAGGTAGGCAATACATATATATCTGTGGAAAAATAGCATCTTGACTTGATAAGAACCTTGTCACAATGTTTTTGAATGCTGTTGAGATAAACAGAAAGATCCTGCCTAAGGTAATGAGTGCACAATCACAAAAATAAAATCCAGCATGATAGATGTTGCATCTGAATGAGTAAGGCATCAAAATAAACCTGCCATAAACCAAGAAGATCTGGGAGAGACAGATCAAGGGCAAGGAAAAGGCTTCAGAGGACTGAAAAAATGAGGAAAGAAGAAACTTTGGGTGAAAAAAATAATTGGGAGACCAAAAGTAGAAGAGAGGAGCCAAAATGCCTTCAGTCACAGGAAGAATGGGGAGCTTCCAGAGTGCCTAAGAGAAGGGATTCCTTGTATTTCCTTCAGAGACAGCTGTCCTCCTTATTGCCACTTGAATTTGCAAGAACAGATGAAAAAATTACTTTCCACTATTTCCTTCCTTTTTTCCCCCCCCTCCTCACCTAACTTCATCCTAAAGCATTTGCAATAAAGCACCCACATTTATTGTGGGGTTTTATTGCTAGTTCTCATCACTAGATTGAAGAAATACCCAATTCTTCCTCTTCCCAGCCAAGTGAGTTCCAAATAACCCTGTCTCTGCTGGCCACAGATGGCCCTCAGGCTTCTCACCTTGGGCTCCTGCTGCTGTTTTCAGGGATATCCTGTGTGTTTCAGCAAGGAATTGTAGCCTGTCATTGCAAGCTGGTGTGACTTTCAGTGCTCTTGATTTCACATTCTGTGTCAGGTTGAATCATGAGGTGGGAGTCAGCCCATAGAAATGAGCAACTACATCATGAATAGTGTAGGACTGAGGTTACTTCCCAGCAGCTTTTTCTCCCATAGCCAAATATTTGTTAAAGCCACATTTTTCCCCTGACTCCAGTTTATGAAGAAGTATGTCAAATGGAACTGGCTTGTTCAGAAGTGGAGGTTGGTCACTGGAAAGTTTCTGTCAGGTTCAAAATATATACTTAAAAAAACCCAAACAAAAATAAATTAAAAAAAAAAAAAAGACATTAAAAAAAAAGGGGGGGGGGGAAATGATTGATGCCAGTATATGATGAGGATGAGAGGGCAAGCCAGATTTGGTGTGGGGAAGAAGCATACAGGCACACTGAAAAGTGAAGACTAGTTTGGTTTCAGGATGATCAACAGCTGCTTTCCTAGACCAGGAGCACATGAAAGGAATGAGTCTTCAGAGCTTTGCAGAGGATTTGTAGTGGCACCATATGAGATGATCTCCAAAGATCTCTGCTGAGCCCATACCAGCGCATTTCAGCAGTGGTTGTGTGAATGCTCGTGCACAGCAGGCACACCGCTGGTTCAGTGATCTTGTGTTTAATGTCCAGGTATTTCTGTGAAGATGTGGATTTTAATCTGCGGACCAACAGCAGCGGCCTCCTCATCTGCCGCTTCAACAACTTCAGTGTCATGAAGAAACATATTCAGGTTGGAGGACAAAAGGACTTTGTCGTTAAGCCAAAAATCATGGTAAGTCTGGAAGTATGCTCTCTTGTAGTTAAGGGGTAAAATCAGGACCTGTTTTCCCTAGAAATAATGAATTCTCTAGTTTTTTAGATTTATTTTGTGCTTATTTGACATCTTACATTCATGGCTTAATCCATGAGTAAGATGGTAGAGCTGCCACATCAAAAATAGAAAAAGAGAAACATTTTGCTATTTATAAATTACTAACAGAACCCCTCCTAATCTATTAGAAAATGGACTGGGATTGGGAAGAGTTTGGTCTAGCATTTCAGTGGTATCTCTGATGGAAGAAGAATTTGCAGACTCTGATCAAAAGCAGGCAAGTTGCACTAGATTCAGTTTTAAAAATGTTAGCACAGCCGCAAGTTTCTGGTGTTTGCTGGTTTGTGATGACTTTCAGTCCTTGCACTTCCTGACAAGAAGAGGCCTGAGGAAAGGCCCTGAAAACTGCAACCTTTGGAAATCCACCCAGGAAATCCACGTATGTATAAAAATACACCAAATGTTTTATACCGAGTATGTTACACCTATGCCAGCTTTTAATGGTGGTGTATTTCAAAGGATTGTCTTTAGTCTATGAATCTTACAGTTTGTGTTCCTGATGGTTTTGAACACATCCCATACCATCCCTCTTCTAGAAAACCACCTCCCCATACTTCAGGACTTAACTGACTAAACCCTGGGTTTGAAGATCATTTTCTGATTTTCCTTTTCTTGTGGTTGCAGTGGAATCTGTAGTGATCGACTGGCCTATGAGAAAACTTCATAGAAAACACTTTTTATGGATGACTCCTCACAAGGAGTATGTAATTTCATATAATGCCTAGGAGTAGGGCAAGATGAAGGCCACTGTGACAGTTTGAGCTCCCTGTTTTATGTCCCTTCTTTACGCAGGCAGATATCCGCAGAAGTACTTAGCAAGCACAGAACAAGCAATTAATTTATTTCTGTGCTGTGGTGCTATGTGACAATCGAATGGGGAGTTTTGATCCTTTTGGTCTTCTGCTTTCTCTTGCTGCTCTGTCATGGCAATCCCTTCCCCAGTTAGAAGAACTCTTGCAGAGCAAATACACAGAGTTGGTGGGTTAAAAGGGCTTCCTCTTGGTTTCGCTGCAGGTTTCGGACAGCGTGGCACCAATAATGCCTCTTCAGTATGTCTGTGCCCCTGACAGTGAGCACACATTGTTGGCAGCCCCATCTCAGTTCCTCCTGGAGAAATTCCTTCAACATGCGACATACAAACTCTTCCCCAAGGCCATTCATAACTTCAAGAACCCGGTATTGGCCATCGACTGCTACCTGAACATCGGACTTGAGGTACAAAAGATTTGCACGCATGATGGGGACAAGGAAATGCAAAACTTCACTTCAATATCTTTCTTGTGTTGGAAACACCTTCTTCAGCACCAAGGGTAACGTTTGAAGACTTTGGTCTCAAACAGATTGTGCTGCTGAAAGTAAAGGACCAATCCACTGGAGGATCTGGTGGTGAAGCCTCCAGCTGGCTGGTGTGGGTAGAGACCAGAGGTCTGTGGTGGATTGATGTGGCTGCTGGACTGTGCCAGGTCCTGCACTTGGGTCCCAGCAATCCCAGGCAGTGCTACAGGCTGGGGGCAGAGTGGCTGGGAAGCTGCACAAAGGAAAAGGACCTGGGCGTGCTGGTCAACAGCAGCTGAACATGAGCCAGCTGTGCCCAGATGGCCAAGAAGGCCAATGGCATCCTGGCTTGGATAAGAAATAGTGAGGCCAGCAGGATGAGGGAGCGGATCATTCCCTTGTACTCAGCACTGGTGAGGCCACGCCTCAAATCCAGTATTCAGGTTTGGGCCCCTCAGTTCAGGAAGGACACCGAGGTGCTGGAGCGTGTCCAGAGAACGGCGACAGAATTGGTGAAGGGTCGGGAGCACAAGTCTGACGAGGAGCAGCTGTGGGAGCTGGGGTTGTTCAGTCTGGAGAAAAGGAGGCTCAGGGGAGGCCTTATTGCTCTCTACAACTCCCTGAAAGGAGGCTGTAGCCAGCTGGGGGTCAGTCTCTTCTGCCAGGTAACAAATGATGGGACAAGGGGAAACAGCTTCAAGTTGTGCCAGGGGAAGTTTAGATTAGACATTGGGAAGTACTTCTCCATGGAAAGGTTTGTCAAGCACTGGCACAGGCTGCCCAGGAAAGTGGTGGATTCACCATTCCTGGAGGTATTTAAAAGATGTGTAGATGAGACACTTGGCAGCATGATTTAGTGGTGAACTTAGCAGTGCTGGGTTAACAGTTGGACTCAATGATCTTGGATCTCATGGATCCATGGTAACAGTGGAATCTCAATGAGTCTAACTGAAACAATTCTATGATTTGCAAAGGAATTGGGCGTGTCTGTCTGAAATAATATTTCATACAAAGCAAAAACACGAAAGCAATGCCATTCTTGGTGTTCATCTTTTGAGACTTGCCTTTTTATGAACCCAGGTTTCAGGGAAATTAGGTTTTTGCAAATATGTTTTAGATGTCTGTAGGTGGGGAGATTAGAATTTTTGAACCCAGTGGCCAGTTTGAACTGGGTCTGGAGCAGGGTCAGTGTCTAGCAAAGGTGTTGTTCAGACAAATTTTATGGAGGTCAGTGGTAAGATGGAGGAGACACTCTTTGATATATAACAGCCATCACAGCACTCAGACACGAGAGTGCTTGGAACCACGAGCGTCAGCAGTTCCCGTACTCATGGAATCGCTTACTTTGTTTGGCAAATGTGTCCTTATTAGAACAACCTATGTAAACTATACAGTCATTATAAGCAGGTAATTCGTAGAGAAACAGAAAATCAAACTGAATTACAGAGAGCCCTGAAATAACGTGATGCAGACTTGGTGACCAAATCTAAATCTAGAGGTTTGTTCCGTGTGTTACTTTCTTGGGGAAGTTTGCTCAGTACTGCAATCTTGTTGGATCACATTTTTACAAGCACCAGCTGCCTCGCCTGTTATTACTAAGTTATATTCCATTCCACATAAGTCATCCTTAGACATTTCTCAGACAGAAGTGCCTCCTTTCTTTCTCCCTTGTGTTTCAGGTGGCCATATGCTACATTAGCTCTCGCCCACACTCAGTCAATGTCAACTGTGAAGGGGTGTTCTTCAGTGGACTTCTGCTCTATCTCTGTGACTCCTTCGTTGGTGCAGACCTCCTCAAGCGGTTCAGGTTTCTCAAAGGTAATCTCACTGCTCTGCTGGGCATCCTGGCTATTTCCCGCCGACTAATAATACCAAAGGGAAAGGCAGAGGAATAACCAGCTTCATTAAACAGCTCCGTTATTTTCACAGTTTGTTTTGGCACTGTTTTCAGAAGAAATAGATGGAGTGGTTTTTGAGGGGTGTATGAAACTTCTGTTCCTGTTGATAGATAATTGAACCTTAGGTAAGCATTGATAAATTACATTCATTAAGTTATTTTAAAGTGATACCAACAAGGATTGTGGAAATCAGGCAGTGAACTGTGCAGTCAGCCACTTGAGAGTTTTGAGCATAGGTGTTACTGATAAGGACAGGAAATTCTGCTCTGGCAATCAGTCTATAATGGCAATAAATCTTCAGTTCCGTAAATGAGGACAGCCCTTAGCTGAAAGCTGATTGGGTCTACCCCCACCAGAACTTGATAAATCTCATCAAAATCTTTCTTTTTGTCTTAATGCTGACAATTAGCAAATTGCCAGAGGTATTCAGTAATGCTGAAGTGTGTTGCCAAGTTCCAGTGCAGTTGTGGTGGCACAGCTGAGCCATTTCCCTCTTGTGCTGACTGAGGATGGTGCATGTGCAGGGGTGACCCTTAGCTTGTCCCAAGAACCACATTTTGAAGTTTGCTCCTGTGCCCTCTTGGGCCCTGCAGGGCAGGGACAGAGGAGGAAGGCACAAAGACATGCTGGGGATGGTGCTGCCCACCACCAGGTACCCAGAGCTGATGCAGCCAGAGAGGGCACTTTGTTGTTTCTTGGGCAAGGGGTGGCTTCTTCCCAAAGGCAGGCAGTGGACGTCTGGTAGGAAGGGCCTTTCCCTGCTTCAGGCAAGCAGAGGAGAGATCTGAACCAAAACTTTCCGTGTGTTGGGTGCATGGGCTGGGGAACACAACAGAGAAAGTCCTGAAGGTGCCCAGTTGTCCTGCTCATTAAATGACCATGTGTAACACCAGATGGAACAAAGTTTTAAAGTTTGTTAAGCCACAGAAGAAATTAGGGACTCTTAAGAGTGCTTTACCAAGAGCAGCGCTCATACTTAAGGTAAGTCAGTGGATTTTCTTAAGTCAGTTATGGGACTAGTTTGGCTTAGTAGAATTTCATCATTGACCTTTTACAAACCCAAATGTCCCCTGAAAGAAACAAACAAAAATGTAGGCTTTATTATTTGGGCATAATTATCAGTAGTAATTTAAAGATCCAGTTAATGTTCTCTCTGCTGCAGTTAATGATATTAACACTGCCTGTCAGGCAGTGACATCCTGTGATCTAGACGAGACCCCACACCACGCTTGCTTCTCCGTGTCTGTGCCTTCCTGCAAATGGACATGGTCATTTCTGTCCTAGGGCTCACAGGACTGATCTGGGCCTGGACTGGACGGTTGGTGACAGACCCTTCTAATACTACTTTCTTCCTCCTTACCAGCAGAGATTTCTTTGAAATATCTTAGGAAAACCAGTGAAGGAAATGAGTTGTTATTGTACCCCGAGAATCTAATGTGCTTTTCAATTGAAGGTGCCACCCTGTGTGTCATATGTCAAGACAGAAGCTCGCTACGGCAGACAATAGTCCGGCTGGAGTTGGAGGATGAGTGGCAGTTCCGACTTCGGGATGAGTTTCAAACTGCAAACAGTAGTGATGATGAACCACTCTATTTCCTTACGGGACGCCACATATAAGCTTCGCTGAGACACCGCTAACAAAAAAAAGAACTTTTTTTTTTTAAAAAAAAGTACAATCACTGTGGAGCAAAGTGCAACCAATATTTATCTAGACTGCTCTAAAGGATTCCCTGCAATTCTGAAGTAGCTTTATTCCTTGGGATAAAATTACCACATTTACAGGATCCTGGATTCTTTGTTTTCATATCGGTCAGAACCACCAACATTAATCACACAGCCAACCAAGCTGTAGGATCTGGGAAGAGGATGTTGTTTGGTCAAAGAAGAATCCTTTTTATATTCAGCTGAATTAGGGGAAGAAGCTGCTCTCCTCTTGCAGCTGCAAGCTTGAATGTGTTACATGAAACGCGCCCCAGCATGTGGAATTTATCGAAGATAGGTGGAGGAGAGCCCACCACGTCTCTTCAGCTCTGTGCTGTGGTACAGGAATACTCAGGGGTTTGAAACTACAATATAAAGTAGATATCTGTATTACAAGGAATAGTCTTGTTCTCTGTGCAGTGTTAGTTTAAAATTTGTAATTGTGTACGTATTGAAACTGTCTTTGGCAAAATTTCCACAGGTGTTCGAAGTTTACTACTTAAACCTGAACAAATGGGCAAACGCATGGCAGGCACTGGGCACCCTTAGCAATGGTATTTTGCCCCAGTAGGCACCCCCTCCTCAGTGCCACGGGCCAAAGCAAAAGGCTTCTCTGAGCTGCTCTCTCTTCAGTTAGAAGCCAGAGTAACTTCCCAGCAAATCACCTTCAGTTTCTCACTCCCCTCAAAGCTTTGGAAACTTGCGGTCCATCCTCCTGTCTGTCCAGTGCCTTTGTGGTGGACTGTCTGCACCTCACTCTCTTATTTCCTTTACACTCAACTCCAGCTGCCTGCAGAGCTGAGTTGTACCCGTATGTGAAGCAACACACCAAGAAATGTGCAGGAGAGTAACTGCCTGAGCTGGATCCAAGAGAAACAGGAAGTCTTCTACAATAGCTCTAGGGGGCCACAGGGGCAAAACCCGAGGGAGCTGGGACTGCTCAGGAGGGACTCTCTAGAAGCAAGTATCTGTGAACACATCACCTGACAGTGTCATCTGTGTAACTCTGTAAATGCTGGCTCCGCAGCAGTCGCACACTGTTATATTTCCAGCTGCAGTACTGATCCTTGTGAAGGTGTTCCAGAATTAACTCGGTGCAGTAGCATTTGGCTGTCATGGTTAAATGTAGCAGTGCTCTGTTCTCCTCACACTTAGCAGGTGTTACCTTGCTGAGGTTTACACACACACACACCCTTTATCAATAAGAAAAATGCAGAGTTCTTAATGCCATTCAGGAATATGAATTCACTCCCCAAAAAGCAATTAAATTAACGCATCTTTATACCTGACCTGCAGTCATTGCAGAAGGACCTGCCAAAGCTGCATTTTTTTTAACTCATAGTGTTAATTAAGCAACTTTTTTTATCTTGTGAAGAGATGTTTACAGATGAATAAACATAATATATTTGACAGAGGCCAAAGGAAAATGGTTTGCATATGTGTGTTGATGTAGCACTATTTCTGATGCTGTAAAAATTTAGTGAATTTCATATGAACAACCCATTTCTGTAAATTTATTTTTTATTTTCCTTCACATACAACCTGCCTTACCTATTTTAACATTGGGAAGAAGTAGGGATGGTTCTTGAAGTGTTTACTACGCGCCTGAATGTATTCCAGTAGCTCTGGTTTTGCCAGAGGGCTTAAGGCCAGACCCAAGTCTTAGCATAGTGTAGAAAAGTATCAGGTATTACATATTCAAAAATGGTTTCCTTTTTGTTGTGTATTTGATGTTTGCACTAAGTTCTTAAAATTCCAGGTGCTGAGACTACTAGGAGTGAGCCCACTGGTGGAACAGAGCAAAATTGTCCTGAAGGCTGAGAGTGCATTTAGAAAATCAGTGTATTTGCCTGCCTTTACCAGCTAATAGTAAATCCATTTCCTTAGTGCTCTCCCATATGGAAGCAAGGAGTTTTGGTAACGCTCTGGCCAGAGTGCACTACACCAGCCCCAACAGCGCAGGCCTGTCCCGTGGAACATTTTAACCGGCTGCCTGTGAATTCCTGGCAAGGAGACCCTTCTTTGACAGCTCCATGATTGCTATTCCAGTTTGGTTTTAAGCCTTGCCATTAAGGCCGTTCTTATGAATGTATGAAAACTGGCCAGCGTTAAAATTTACCTGTAGATGTTCTTGTCTATTCACAGGTTAAAACTGAATGTAAACTAAGATATAAAGAATCATATGCAGATGCTTTTTGCTTAACTTATGTAATTGCTTTTTGTGACTTTTGGAAGAGGGTTAAAAACATTGCTTTCCTAGTGTAAAGTTTTCTTAACCAAAAACTTGGTGAATTTAGCTTCACTAGTCAGTCTACCTCATGTTACTGTTTATGAACTGAAACTGTCTGAAGTTGTGGCTATGGTATGTTTATAATGTGCTTTCATTAAATTTGAATATATTAAGTTACCATTTCAGACTGCCTCTCTTACTGGGTCTTCCTCTTGCTTTCTGAGCCCACCACAGAGGATCGCTTCAAGAGTTCCTGTGCACCTGCACCACTTTTCTAAAGGGACAAAGCCCTTCACAGTCTGCTCATGAGCCCCTGGAAAATTACACGTGGCAGCCTGGAAACAAACAGCCTCACAACTGTTCTGCTACTCCAGCTTTAAGTATTCTGTAGCCTTGTTTGGGATGTGGTGTTAGTTCTTTGCTTTAGCTCTAGACCAAGGCTAAGGCCATCACACCATAAAAAAGTGCATCCTGACTTCACATAGGTTCCAAAATCAAAACAAACTCTTAAGTTTTACCATAACTAAATCTTTCCCCTCTTCCATTAGGGTTTTAAACTTTTACTTGAGGCTGAAGATATCCCCTCGCACCTTACTATGAACCTTGTATGAGGATGGTCTTGATCCAGAGCTCCTGGGGCACTGACCCTCAGGGTGTCATGATTTTCCCACCAAGGAAAGTATGAAATACACTAAAGATTCATTCACACTTAGTAGTATACAGAATAACTTTAAAAAAGCTATCAAGTATTTTATTTTTTATCTATCTACATTATGTACAGATCAAGAAAGGCCACAGCAGTTTTTCAACATACAAACCCTTTAAAAGAAGAGAGATTTATGAAGGAGTGACAAGTATCAAAGTGAAGTCCACTAACAAAGGTATATACTCAGTACAATACTTGAAGAATGACGAGTACACCAGTCCTTGAGCTTTTCATTCCACCTTTTACTCCACACCTAATCTGGGGGAGAAGGGGACAGGGTACACAAGAGTCTGATGCTGCTGCCAGGGAGCAGGGTACAGGGGCACCCCAGAAGGCACCGTACAGCCTGTGAGGGTTGTTGCCCACAATGTCTGCACTGTCCTGCCTCAATGCCACTGGGCACAGCCTGGAACTCTGTCAGACAAGTGCTGGCAGTGGGAGCTGGGGCAGGAGCCCAGCATCCCAGTACTGGGAAGCACTGGTATATCACCTCAGTAAGAACTTCAGCATGTACTCGTCAGCCAGACTAGAGTCTTTGCATTAGTTTACAGTCCACTATGAACAATTTTCTGCTGCATGTAAACATGACTAACTAGATAAAATACAATCAAACTTTTGCAAAAGTTAATAAAATATCTTTCTTTTAAAAAAACGAAGTTAGCCTATTACTGCATTGTTTACAATTTTAATAAAATAGTACAACCATTTGGTTGTTACCAGTCCTGAGTTCACTGTAATAAAAATGGCCCTGGCTTCTGCTGGGTCTGCACCCACTCCATGCAGTTTGGCAGAAGTGTCCAATAAAAATGGAATTCCTGCAGAGCAGTTAAGTCTGGTGCTGTCCATTGAGGAAGTTGTATACCAGGAACTGGCCAGTGCCACAGTACTGTGTTGCAAATAGTTTTCCATCAGGAGTGGGGTCAGAGAAAGCAATTTCTTCCTTGCTTAAGTATGAGCCATATATGAAGTTGCTCCTGTTTAAAAGAGGGGAAAAGGAAAAAAGAAAAAAAGATAATTACCCTCAGGGAATAATGAAAAAATATATATGCTATTAGGCCACAAAACATTAATTAAGTGGCACAGACATTTAAAAGGAAGAAGTTCTGTTAGGAGGAGATGGCTCTAAATAGCATGAAGCCAAACAGCAAGGAGGGTCACTTGCTCTGGGATGGGTTTTATAAGCATCGGGTGTTTTAGGAGGAATGTTTGTACAGAACAATTACATCAAGAATTCAAATTCACAGTTTAAAATAAAACATTTGAATTCATTCCAAATATTTTTAAATAGAAAAAAGACTGCTAGGGCTGTGACTACAACCACTAGGAATTAAAACAAGCTACGAAACAAGTTGGGGTGCTTATGAAGGGGCCACAAAGGACCAACCTCAAGGCATAATTCCTAAATACACATTCAGTAATAAACAATACAAAAAGAAAGAATCAATTTGCTTAACTTGTTCACGAAGAGTCTTATTTTAGTCTTATTTGAAGGAAGAGTGGGAATCAAGGAACACCATTCTACTTCTCTGCCTGGCTATGGGAGCAAATTTAGAAATCTGAATTCATGCTTTAAGACCTTGACTGGGGGAAGAAGGAGGTAATGTTTATCCTTAGAAACAGAAGAAACTCCCTTTAAACATCAGTTTTTTAGTTTCTAAAAAAGTAATCATAAATGTACTTGAAGAGCAATCATGAGCTCCACTCATATGGACATCTCCACTAAATACTAAGGAAAAGATGACAGGAACAAAATCCTTTTTAATTACTACCAGCTTTATTCTCTTCTCTTTCATGTGTTCAGGAAGATGATTTTGCAAGGTTCTTAAGACTATCTGACTGGGTTTCTGTGACTCCAAGGTACTGTGAAAGCCAGTGTGAAATGGGGCGGACATTCTCAAAATGGACCTCAGTCTGTTATGATGCCATCAACATTTTGAAGTCAAGATTTAACTGGTTACCAAAATCATCCCCCCCAAGTACCTTTTGCTATGGAAAATGTTTAGGTTGAAGTTTCACTGGCAGCTGGGCAGATCTAACTGCTTACTGCCATCCCAAAGCAAGTCTCACTCCTTTCCTTTGCCTCCTGCAACTTCCTGGTCTCCCTCATCTACAACAGCTCTAGAGCTCATCAGACCTTTCTACAAACCAGTGGAGCACCAGAGTAACACAAAACTTTTTAGTGAACACAGCATGAGCTACTGGAAGACCAGAGCACAGCAAAAGAGGTGCAGTGCACAGTTAAGAGGAAAACTGAGGCCTCACTAGCTGCAACAAACCATCAAAATTGATTCTAAAGATCCTTTAGGGCTGTAGCTGAGGAAGGAACTTGAGCATTGTTTTGGGGAGGAGATCTTTCCTTTAGAAATAGTTTCTAGGACGCTACAGAACACACTATTAATCTGCCAAAACCATAAGCAAATCATCAAGTTAATATGCTTATCTGAATGCAGCTTTACAGTCAATAGGACAGCCAAATCATGATCTGATCATGATTTGCTCCATCAGCCAGGCAAGATGCATTGTGCAGGGCAGAACAACTTTGCTAAGCTCTCCAAATACCCAAGAGGGTGAGGACTGGCACAGGCACCAGTACCTGTTCTAGGAACTCCAAAAAGATGGGGTGAACACAAACCTGACAGCCCAGCAGTCCTAAGACCCGAGCAGTTCTTGCCATTACTCAGAACTGTCATTTAAACTTCTTGGAAAGAAACCTAAGGTTTGGAGATTCAACATTTTTAGCATTTATCTAGACAATAGCAAAGATGTTTTGAGTCCTTTTTATGGACGTAGCATAAACTTAGCATTCAGCTGGAATACACTCACTGCTAGCTACTAAAGCTCCATGGAAATTGAAAATATCCGTAAGGCTCAGCAAACCTGAGTATCTATAAAAAAACCAAACCAAAACAACAGCTGGAAGCCACCAGACTATACCCAATAGTTTGGTGCACTGGGTCTCTGTTGCCTCCCTCTTTTTACCTCTAAGGAATGGACAATCAGCCAATGGTTCAGTCCCAGTCCATGGGTAATCTCACATTTTGACCAAAGACAGTCCTGTGTCCTTTACTCATAATTATTGTGGAGGAATTTCCCCCGGCAGTCTGCCAGGGTGACTCATTACAATTGCTCCCAAAGATTTCTGTGGAAGACAAACTATTGCAGAGTACTGACGTTACCTATTGAACTCCACCTAATACTAGAACTGTCCATCATGCTCAAATCCATATCCCCAGTATCACCAGCAGCTTGGAAATACAAGCTTGAGCCACACAAAGCAATCAGTGTCTTGGACTGAATTCTATCTAAACCACGTGCAGCTGAGGAACATTTTTGTCTTACCTAAGACACTCTATCATCCGAGAAGCGATCTTCTTCCGGCGCATCATGCTGAATACCCAAATCCGACTGATCCCACAGATAGCAGGTTCTGGTGAAGTTGAACAGCACCATGCTTTCTGTCTCTCAAATATGACTTTCTCATTTTCTGAACTGACTTCTGGAACCTTCTCTTCTATAACTCTGTAGCCCTGCAAATGATGCAAAAAACATTCATCACTTTATAAAAGCCACAGTAATGACTGAAGAGAATAATTAATGTGTTTCATTTATTTCAGTTAAACATACTTGGCTGCTAAAATGCCTTACCAAAAAGATTTTATATCTGTGTCTCATTTAGGTTCTCATAACCGTTTCAAAAATGAAGCAGATGACAAAAGATTAAACAAACAAAAAGCCCTCTAAAGTTTATCTCACTTGAAGCAACAGCAACAAATAAACCAATTCTTATTACCGTCTGAATTAAAGTGTTTGCATCAATTTCTCTGACTTTGGCTAGGATTGTTTTGCTTGTTGTCTGATACTCCCCAGGGACAGCAGAAAACACTACAGTTTGGAAGGGAACAGACAGATTATATGACATCAGTGATTAGTACTGCAACAGGCAGCATGACTTCTTGTCCCGCAACCCAGTGCAGTTCTGTCCTCTGCTTCTATTTCCTGTGGAGCTGTTTGACCCTGTGGTGATTCAACTCAAACATACAGAGCATCCACTCTTTCATCCATGCTGGTTTTCTGCTTGGTAGGGAGTTGAACCTGCTTGTTGACAAGCAAGAGCACAGCCAGAGCTGCATAACAGCAGAGGAAGAAATATTCCAGCCCTCAGCTGTAGCAAGTTTTTAGATGATCAGGTCTGTCTGAGCCAAGTACGACGCCATCCATGTGTCTCTGCTCAATGTCAACCACACAAAACTGAGTAACTACATTTCAAAATGGTCCAACCACCCAGTCTCTTCCTCTGTGGAAAAGGCATACAGAGAATACTAATTTGCTGTGAAAAATGGTTAGCAAGCACTAACACAGATTATCTTTCTCCAATTCAATCACTTACCCACTGGATATGTTCTGCAATTAAGCAGCCAATGACTTTTTTATCATTAGAAATAAAAAGAAGAGTTTTAGTTCTAGAGTAGCACATGAGAGGAGCTTGCTGAAATCCCAAGTCATTGTCTACCATTTCTCTGATTTCTTCAACCTGTCAAAATAAGTTTAAATGCTGTATAAGAAACACGTGCAAATGCACGCTTTTATAAATTTACATTAAAATCACAGATTTGCAAAAATGTGTTAGGGTACCTAGAACACAGAAAGCTATTCCAGAAGTTAAGGATTAACCTAAGTAACATGCAACACATCATCCACATAAATGTTCCTTAAATAATACTCGTCTGGAAATAAGGAGAGTAGGGACCCCTCAGTCAGTTTCCCTTAAGTCCAAACTTCATTAGTCAAAGGCTAATAGAGAGAATGCAGATAATCAGAGTGAGCTCTGATATTTTAAAAATTAGACTACAAGGAAAGTTATAACAGTTTTAAGATTTTTTTGTTATTTTTGAAGTCTTGAAAGAACTAATCCATTAAGGGTTTTGAGCAGATGACAGCAGGCACAGTGCCAAGGCAGGTAGAAAATATATGCATTTGTCTTAAAGGAATAACTGTTGTCTCTTTCCTTCAGCTTTCTACTCTTCCACTGGGTTTGCAAAGGGTAACTGAAACTAAAAATAAAATTTTAATATTAGCAAGTTTAGAAAAAACAGATAAACTCCAGCATGAATGTAAATGAAAGCTTATGCATGAGCTGGTATTTTACTGAGGGATTCCTGAACCTACAACTGGACATTAGAACGGCCTCTATCACTCCTCATCTCCTTTAAGACAAATAAGGTGCCCTCACCTATGTGGTTCATTACATGGCATAAGCTTCTTGAATGCATGTTGTAGTTACAGTAGTAATGCAAAAATAGAATTACTGATGCTATGAATATCACAGAATCACAAAATGGGTCAGGTTGGAAGATACCACATCTGGTCCAACCTCCCTGCTCAAGCAGGGCCATCCCAGAGCACTTGGCACAGGATTGCATCCAGACAGTTCTTGAATATCTCCAGTGAGGGGGACTCCACACCCTCTCTGGGCAATCTGTTCCAATGCACAGGCACCCACACAGTAAAGAAACTGTGTTTAAAAATGCTTTAAAAATAACTTTTAACAGGTATGTTATGAGTTACTCTCTATTTTCTCATTCAACCTTCAGGTACTAATCATTTAATGACACATCCAATTATCTGATTTGAAACACTAAGTGAAACTATTCTTGAAATCAGGCATCCGTGGTTATGACAGCTGCAGATTCTATCAACTTCAGCTACACAAAACTACAGAGAACTCTATCCTTAATTTGCTACACTCTTCCTTCTTTTTCTTCAGCCAATACATTAAAAAATGAATGTGCAACAAATGTACTAAAATTAAGAAAATCCCACCAGAAAAATAAAACTAAACAAATAATCTTATCTGCGTTACATGTGAAAATTTGTAGTTTCTTTTCAGTTCAGTAACTTAGACTAAAGAAACCTGCTACAGCCACACCAGCAGCAAGAGCTGTCTTGGGCATCAATTCAGCCTCCAGAAGTCCCTTCCAACCTAAACCATTCTGTGACCCTGCGACAGTGGTACTATAAAAAATCTCTATTAGTGACAGCAAATCTCCGGCTAAACAGAGTCAGTGCCAGGCTACAATGAAATGACACTTTAAGATGTATGAACACAGGCTAGCCAGCCGGACCCTGAAGTACCCGACTGCTCTAAGTCCCCATTAGTGTGCTGGGCCCAGTTTTAGAGCTTCAAGAAAGATGTGAGTCATGGCACAAACGGAGACAATCTAGAAGAGAGCATGACAGGGAATGGAGCTCTAAAAAACATTATTTAGGAGTACAAACTAAAAAACCAGCACATCCAGTCAATCTCCTTAAGGTAAAAAAATCAGTTTGTTCAGGCACAAAAAATCTGCTGCAAGGAGGAAAAGAAGGGTGTTTTCTATAGCTATGGCAGTATGATTAGTACTAATGAGCTTAAATTGCAGTATGGAGATTCTGTTAGACATTTAGGGAAAATTTCCCAATGTTATGGATAGCAAAGCACTGTAATACAGTCTGAAGAGATCAGACAAATCTCCAGTGGTAGAATTTTTCAAAAGTTGTCAGATGCATCGTAACCAGAGCGAGTCCTGCTTTGGACATGGCAATGGACTAGATGACTTTGAGGCCACTTCCCACCTAATTCTGTTTTTATCAGAAAGTCACCTAGAGAATGGTGCCATATTTGTGCTGTGTAATAAAGTTAGTAAATTTCAGTTAATTTAAATATAATGGGAAGTTTGTATTACATAAAATATCTGTGAGACATTCTGCAAGTATATTTTAAAAAAAACCAACACCAAACTTTAAAAAGATGCTCTTCCCACCCCTGCCCAGGCCCAGCCTCTCCATGAAGAAAGCAGTAAGTGCTTAAGCGTGAGGTATCTGACCCGTCTGTCAGAAAGGGAACAGAATCACTGCAGTTTTGAGTCCCATTTCAACTGTTCACATGTAAATTACACCAACTTTACTATGAACATTCTCATTATTTATATGAAAACATCAAACAAAGCAAGACATACAAGTCCAGTCCTTCTCACCATACCTTTTTAAGTGCATACTTTGGGTCATCAGGAAGAACCATTATTATCTTTCCATCGGGATATTCAGCCAAGATTCTCTCCTTTTTCCAACCCTAAATAAAACAAACACTTATCTAAACCATATACAAGATGTACTTTTACAAACAGAAGTGGCAAATTATTGTTCTAGACACTGAATTTATGCAGATTTCACACAATTTAGCAGTTGCTTTGCTAGAGAAGGAAACTTCAGCTAGCTTTTTAAAATGAGCACAACAGATAAAATAGGATGTTATTTATACAATCATTTATACAGCAACCTAACTACATCTAAAAACAATGCGAAAGTCTCTTACAATTTCCCAACTAGATTTTTTTTCCCCCAGAACTGCAGTGCAAACTCAATTTTAGAACAGAAGTAGCAAATTCAGCTCACATAACTGATTTCCAAACCTACGTAAATACTTATTTTTCCAAGTCCAATGAATGAGAAAGCCCTAAGTTTTATTAGAAGAATTCTTTTTAACATAGTTACCTCCACAAATACACACTCAGTTTTAAAAGTCTGGCATGCGAAAGACCTCCAGGAGGTTCTAAGTGAACTGATTGGCATGCAGTTGCCCAAAATGTAAGGAATAGTTTATTCTGTTACTGATCATAACTGTTAAAGCCACAAGAAGTATACTAGAAAAAAATTTATAACTACCTTCTAAGAATCTAATAGGGAAGGAGACTACGTTGTGTGTATCTGAAGTATAAACATACTCAAAAAAATAGAGGTAATTAACTCTTCTTCAGATCCACACTCGTGGTGAATAATGAGCAGTACCTGCATGGAAAAACACAAAACAAAAAAGCCACTTAAATCTAGCAAGATGGGACTGGTAGATATTAGAACTCAAGTTGCTTTGATGGGACCTAAAAATACTGAATGCAGAATAACTTCAGCCACTAAAAAGGCTGATCTAAAAGTCTTACTTCAAAGCAACTTTAAATAAAAAAGTCTTTGAAGAAACAATACTGATGGAGTGATTCTCATTGAAATCTGTACCTTCCCATAAAATAACGTTTGACTGAAGACCAAGCAATGGAATCTGGCACTGGATAAATGCCATGTATACTACCACAAAAAATGTTAAACTTCAGTGTTATAATACTTGATCTGCTCCTCATTTTGTTCATACTGATTTTACACTCCCTTACCCCAAGGAGGACACGAAGAGAATAATTTTAGAATTTTATCTACTCACTGCTAGCCCTGAAACTATTTAAGTATTAGTTTAGCACCCAGCATGGCAACAGTTGCAACACAGACACCATTTTAATCCTGTCCGCTTTTCTTCTCAACAGTAATTGCACAAATGAAGATCCTGCTTGAATTTACATACATTATGTAAATAAAGTAAACAGCAGTGTCATAATATTTAGGGGAGCAGAAAAGTGCAATCGGTGGGACTGTGACATGCTTTTTGAGACTGTCCGGAAAGGCATCAAAAAAATCAGGCAGGATTACTACACTCCAACCTCAAACATTACCTCGCCAATTTTTGTCTTTTTCTGCCTTTTGGCTATGTGTTTGCTCTGCAAGAGCTTTTTACAGCCTATTTTAAACCATCACTCAGGATATAAATGCAGTTTGTTTGATAATCCTGCCATTACAGCATCCAGACTGCTGCAAGCGTAATGCAGAGAATTCAACACTAATATTTAGGTTGAGATACCCTGTTAATGTTATAGCCAGGTATTTCCATGAAACAAAATCCAATAAAAAACAGAACACTTCTCAACAGCACCGTATTTATACTTTTAAGCAACAGTATATTAGCACAAGTCTAAAAATAATTCTGTAAAAATGCAATAATTGATTCTCAAATGTGTAGGACTCATTATTTTCATAACTGTCCACCTGTTCATCTTCTGAAGTGATTTGTATAATATGGAGACTGATGATATTCACAGGAGAGGTAGTTTCTCAATTGAAGTGTTTTGGAATTTATTCAGAAATGCATCTTTTAGATGCAGCATTCCAAAAAGTTTCTGCAAACCCTAAGCTCATCCAGATTTTTAGTAAAGCCATTTTAAAGCCATATGGAGCCTTTAAAGTCATATGCAACTCTAATAATTTTAAAAAGAAAAACAATCATTTCATATATTTATCTGCACCTTTCGTATCCCTATTGCTGAATTTTGCTTCCTTTTAAACCAGACAAGTGGAAGCAATGCACAAGACTGGTCACAGCTGTCATACTGTAACATTAAAGGGAAGGGCTACAGCTGCAGCTGGGACTAATCCTGTAAGACACAGTACACAAAATATGCTTTAGTGACAGTATTTTGCATGTGGTCTGAAAATGATTTCCCTAAACACACCTATTAACACTTTTTAACCAACCCCCACTATTTTAACACAATTAAAATATTACAGTCTGCAAGGTATTTCAATCACTGAGAACTAAAGTGCGACTCTTTCAGCAGGCAGATGACAAGAAGGCCTCAGTACATTAAGAAACAGAAGTCTTATCTCTGCAGTACATAGTATTGTACTGCAGTGTCAGAAAAACTGCTTTTCCTTTCCTTTTAATTGACATTACTTTAGCACATTAAGACTTATTTACTGTTAAATCAGATGCCCAAGCATTGATACACATGGCCTGTGACGACCAAAGAAGTTAAAAGGAAAGCCACTCTTCCTACAGGGACACATGTTCTGCAAGGCCCGGAGTAAAAGCACATGATTTCAGCACTCCTCTCTGATACTGGAAGTCTACACCCAAGAAATTTCCTCCAGCCAGCAGCACCAAGGCAGGCAGAGACCCTTCACCACAGCTGGGCAGACTGGTGCTGTAAAGGGTGTGCAAGAGCTGTTCCAACACCCTCTTCCCCTCCATGCTGGGACTATTTATCCTACAAGTATTTGTAATTGCTCGAGAAAATAAGGCAACTCTGCAACACACAGTTAGCTCCTTTTTAATCTAACTTCCTCCCATTTCAAACAAGAATAAAGGTTGCTTCTGCTTGTTTTTTAAGGTGCAATGGCAGTAGGATTACACAAGAAAGACATCATTATGAAAAGGGCAATACAGACAAGCAGTTGCTACCACCTCATGAAATAAATAGTAGGGACAGTAGCTACCACTACAGAGTGCAGTGCATTGCTTTCACCGGATATGATGTATGGATATAAAGAATGAGGTAGTAAAGATGGCTCCAACATTAACAGCAAAGTAACTAAATGTTCAGTGCTCTGTCTTTCGTGAATTATGTTCTGCTTAACAGTTTAAAATAATCTCTGATGTAGATTTGTCTTTAAAAGCGTAAGTTAGCAGAGGTGATAGCCTGCTTCCCATGAATTCCCTCGTTTTTTAGAAATCCTTACGTATGAGTAGGAAACAGGACAGCAATGCTGGTGCCATTCTGTGTATGTCAGTTCTGGCTTTTCTGCATTCACTATTTCTCAAATGATTACAAATACATGAAAAAAATCAGTGCTGTTTCTTTCTTATAAAGTTTTTTTCCTCAAAAATACTGAGGTATTGAGGAAAACATGGTTAATACTGTATAATTCTTGGTCTTCATTAAAAAAAGCATTTATTATTTTTTTCCCTAGTAATGAAGTCTAGTATGAAATCCTGTAAACTATTGTCCTTGACAATTTGCAGCAGAGAAATGGGTCTATTGCATTCTTCTTCCTGATAAGTACAGATATTCTGCCTCTCTTCCCTACGAATGGAATACAGAGAATGAGTTTTTTACTGCAGAACACATTAAGATCCTTGGATTTAACTACCAAATACCATCCTCTATTAAAACTTCTCACAGAAGAGAAGCTAATGGTAAGAACTTCATTTGTAATATTATTTTTATGTCATATAGATGCATTACTTTTGGAATTAATGCAAATCAAGACAAGCATGAAATCTTTCCAAGATGACATGAAGTTCAGCACCATCTTCAATCCCAATATCCTATTAACTTTAGATGCCAAGAAGTCAAATATTGCCTTTTTTTAAAATGTGAAAATTGTAAGAAGTTCAGAGATTAACTTGGGTGCAATTACAGCAGAACAGCTGTAAACTTATCAGATTACACAGCCCAAATAACAGTTTCCTCCGTTTTCTTAAGATCAAGATGTTCTTAACCAAGAAGATGAGCTTGAAATACAAACACATGAACTGCAATCACATAGGCACCTCAATCCACAGGCATTTACTAACTTAAGTTTTTAGCTTTGCAACTTCAAAGCACCATTAAAAATGCCTCGCTCTTAGAAAAAAAATTTTGCAGAAACACTAAGTTATCTTGCGTGGTATCATAGAGAAGATGCAGAACTGATACTGTGTGGTATCAGAGCTAGAGGATTTTAAAAAACTGCATCATTTATCCATCCCACAGAGCTGCCCATCCTGCTGGAGCTGCCACCTGATGTGTACATCACCACTCAGTGCACACACAAGCTAGAATGGCATCATTTGTCTGGAGACTTTCAGATGTCTGAAACCAGAAGAGCAGTGAGACAAATTGCTACGTTTGTCTACAGTTGGAGACACCTCTCATTCCTGCTCCGGTGCTATACTTGGCCATCTTACCTTTTTGCTAATTTAATTTGCACACGTCTATTAATAGCAAATGTCACCCCTAGGAAAACCTGCATCAATCCTTGCCAATCTTCTGTTCCCAAATCTAGAAAATGTCATTACACCTGCCAAACTTCCTCTCTGCACAAAAGGACTACAATTTCCTTATCATCTCTATCAGACATCCATGACAAAGCAAGTATCCAATACTATCTCCTTGTTAGCCTGTCCTTCTTTTGGGGGCATCATGGTATTTCTAGAGACCTAAACAGAATTTTTTACTAGAGGAAGTTAAGACAGGCCTTTAAAAAAATCCACCAAGGATTTTTATTTTGTTGCAGATAATAAATTATTTATCATTTACATGCAAACTACCTTCTTCTGGCTACTCAAAACTTTTAAAAAAAACCCACAGAGCAGCTGCATGCAGGTGGGAAAGACACTAACAATAATGTTCATTTTCACAGTTCACAGCAAGAAGCTCTAGCATGATAATGTATATAGACCTACTTTTTTTGAGTCTGTGAAGTGAATCATTCACACAACTACTAAGCCCATAACAAGAGATGCTTAAAAGGGAGAAAAAACTGAGAAAAGTTTTCTCAAGTCAGACTGGGACCTCATCATATGGCATGGAGAATGTTAATGACAAATGCTTGTAAGATATCTTAGAATGGCCTCTAAGTCACAAGTAATGCCAAACATATCAACTACATATAAAGAGTGTCTGGAGAGCTAATAAAGTAACACGTCAAGGTCACCAAGACCACATCTTCCTGGACCAGGAAGTCTAACCAAGGAGTTACTGGGACATTCCCTAGTACACTTTTTTAATCCCCTGATGCTACTGTCCAGTTAACACTGTCAGGGCAAGGAAGGCAGTTAAAATTTCAACACATTACCTACATACAAATATCCAGAAACCTATGAGCCATCCTCCCAACAATCCCCACTAAAAACTTCCTAGCAAAACCAAGATAATTAGCAATCATTCTGGTATTTCTGGATGACTAAGAATTAACAAGTAGTCACTTGGTGTACTAATTCACTGACAAGAAGGCTTATCTAAAATTGAAATTATTTTCTAAAAGGAGGTGAGAATGCTTCTGTCACAATACAATCAACCAAGAACCACTGACTCCAGATCAAATGACTAGTGGTAAAAACTCATCTATTCAGCATGGCAAAAGTTACTCACCCATGCAGAAAACAGTGCTAAGACTCTTATGACTGTTTGAGGGAAAAAGATTGTTCGGGGGGGGGGGGGGGAGA